>JAYMSL010001916.1:0-15574 GCA_036897195.1 Plantago coronopus
GACGGGTTTTGAGTTTGATTATTATATTTTCTTTTTCTCTTAGTTCGCGAATTAGTAGATGAATTAGATCGTGAATTAGTACAAATTTACAAGTACAATTGAATTGGGGTGAATTAGACCTAAATTTAGTTCGACTCACTGGATTTGTTACTGTAGTATTAAAATTAGAATTTTAGTTAACTTACAGGACCAAATGAGGGAGTGGAAACTTATAGGACTAAATGGGCAGAGTAGTAAACATACAGGACCATTTGGAGGATTTTTCCAATAGATGTGTAACAGTGTAAGAGTATGAAATTAATAAATATGAGGAAAAATGTATAGAGAGAGAGAGAGATGGGCTAGAGCCTTAGTTAACGGCTGTCCAAACGTAAAATGCAGCCCATTTCTCAGTTAAGGGCCTTAAATGAGAAATGGACAGCTGGCCAAATTTCTACTCATGATTTTCATGTCAATAATTTATTAATTGAAGAAATTGTGATCTGTCAATAATTGGTGTCATTTTCGTTATGAATTGCAGTTATCCTCTTAGCCCTGTAGAAATGCAACCATCTTCAATACGTCCATATGCAACATTCAACTAGCGCCACCAGCATTCAATTATGATTTTAGCCTACACAATTTGGCCTCTTTGTACATTTTTTCGAGCTAATTAAAGGTAATGAACGTAATTCACGCGTAATAGAATTCTGATCTAGTTCGTAAGAGTATACATTCAAAACGTTGAACTTAATGTTCAAATTAAGCAAATATTTCGCAATTGCATGATACTTATCAATGGTTGCATAGAGCATGATCGCAAAATTAAGAATGTTTGTATTTCGGCCTGACCAAATGGATATGATGTTCAAATATATGCATCAATAGACATTTTGGAGATGTTTGAGGTAACTATATAATTCCCATAATTTTCCTCAAACATATTAAAGAAGTGAGGAAGACCTATCATTATGGTCCTATTTATGTTGCAATCAATGTTAATAGTACTCCATGTGAAGGGTTGTATAAGTGAAGATTTTATCACTGTAGATTCATCAACCCTTCGTTATTTTCTTACATTTTGACCTGATTCGTAACCCGTTAATTTACAACAGGGCAACATTAAAATGCTAATGAAATTACATTATTACGTGTTCTTTCAAATTCTAAAAATTAGAACAAGAAAAAAATGGAGCTTTTCCAGATTGGAGAAGGCGAATAGCCATGGCGATAGCAGGGCTCTTGGTTCTCATCTCGGGGATCCACCATGTGCTGGATGCTATGATCCGGAGATTGGAGATCGGAGCCACCAGCCATGGTGGAGCTTAAAAAGGATCCTCCGTGATAATGGTTCGAAATGGAGCTTCTCTAGATGTGAGCTCTAGTTAACATAGGCTTCATAGCTCCACCTAGGTGGAATTGCCATTAGTTCGATTTTAGGTATTATAAATATTATAATGTCGTGAACGAGACTATACCGGCATGAATGAAAAATTAATTGGATGACCTAGTTTTCGTATATTTGTTAATGTTAAGGGTCTACGTAACCGAATGTAAGTTTATTTATGAATTGTGATAAATCTATAAAATCTTACTATAAAGAACCCTATCTATATGAATCATGTGATAAAGAATATTTTCCGATCTTTTTAGATTACTGTAAATCTGTAATAAACAAACTACCAGTTCTCTTTATTTCTTTATTGACTAATCAAACTTTAAGAAAATCTACATAGTACATACTCATATATAGACCAGGCTTTGTACACATTGAATATCATGTGTCAAATGAAAAGGAAAGGGAAAAAGATGGACATATTCTCCACAATGCAGAAACTTGCAATTCAGGGAAAAAGTGAAAAAGCCAATCAAGACATGTTGATTACAGGCATGTTGGCAAGCAACATAATATTACAAACTTTTCTCACCTATCATATCCCCTCATATCTTTTAACTACAAACACGAAAAAATAATAGTTATCCGCTTCACTTTAAAATTTCGTGTACTTAATATGCATGTATTACTAAAGAATGTATACAATTAGACATGTGATATTTGTATTCGTGAACTGAACTTAATTAATCTGAAATGAAGTATAAATTCGACTAATTATGCTTTAACTAAACTGAATGAACCTGAACCGTGTTAACTGGTTCATGAGGATTAGCAATTAGTGACCAATCAGAGCCTAATCTCCAATCCATGATGTGTCTCACAGAGCCAAAATGGAATAAATTCTAACCTTCCAACTTTAACTACACCTTTATTAAAGATACAACAACAAGTACAACAATTCTATCATTTTCTTGTGCCCCACAACTTGTTTGCTTATTGCAAGGCATAAACAATTCTTCAATCCCTTCATCCAACTTTTTAACCCCAAATTGTCTTGTAAACTACTAATACTTGTTTCAGATTTCAACATCTCCAAACCAAGACTTAATCAAGTCAATAAACCACTGGGGCTACTTGGTTAATCACATATTCAAATCAGGTAAACCAGTCTTCTATATAAACATAGCATGTAGCCTTTTATATACACAGACATACTCAATCAAAATTTCAATTTCAGTACTGCTATGGGTAACTCAGCATCATGTCAATCTACAGAGATGCTAGGAACATTGCTAGGAACGGTGTGCGGCAAGATCCCCGATGGAGGCAAGAAAGAGGAGACGAAAATTCGAGGCACTGTTGTTTTGCAGAAAAAGAATGTGATGGACGCACCTGATGTGTTTGCTTCGGTGGTTGACCGTCTTCATGAAGCGTTCGGGAAAGGAGTCTCGTTGCAGCTTATCAGCTCCGTTCGTGGTGATCCGGCAGGTTAGTTGATTTCTTCTCTCTCTGCATTACAATGTCCATGCAAGAATAACAATCAGCTAAGTTTATGAAAAGAACAGATACCAAGAAACCAGTGGCGGAGTCAGAAATATTCTGATATGTCAAATTTTTAGAACTTCCATAGACAATATACTGATTTGAGATTTTTGGGAGGGGCGATCGCCCCTTATCGCCACTGCCTATCTCCGCTGCAGAAACCAAGAAACCGACATTTTTCCATGTTCTTCATTTTGTTTACTGGAGCAAGATTCTTTATCATTTGTTTCTTGATTTTCTATATTGATCCTTATTGGAGATTGGTGTCAGAGACGACACATAATAGTTTAACTTGGCCCTGTTTTTAAGATAAGGTAAACTAATATAATTTGTTACTGTCTCTCCTAATTGTTTATGCTAAAATCACATGGAGAGTCATTTCAGTTACATTGAGGTTTATTGAGTTAAATTCAGTCCGTATATTTTCATCCGAATCGAACAGATCATTAGTCTCCTAACGACACTGTGTCTTGGACCCTGTAGAAAATGGAAAAGGAAAACTGGGAAAAGCAGCTCACTTGGAGGACTGGGTGTCAAAGTTCACCTCAGTTTCCGCTGAAGATCATGCTACCTTCAATATCACATTTTCTTGGGATGATTCGCATGGAGTGCCAGGTGCTTTTCTGATCCGAAACCATCATCACAGTCAGTTCTTTCTCAGGACAGTCACCTTAGAAGATGTTCCGGGGCATGGCCAGCTCCATTTCGTATGCAATTCTTGGGTTTATCCGTCAAAGCGTTACAAGAATGATCGTGTCTTCTTTGCTAACAAGGTATCTTCTGCGCATAAACCGTATAATAAAGAATTAAGAACTAAAGCCAACAATCAACTATATTTTACAAGCAAATAGATATAATATAATGTATTAGTACTAGTTTACTACCTACCATAGTTGTTCAAGTCAATGAAAACATGACACAAAAGATGAGTACTTCAACATATTCATGTCTACATACCTATAACAGTTGTGATTCATCAAGATCAGGACATTTTGTTGTCGATAACTGGTAGAAAAGTGGACTATTGAGTAATTTTCCATGAAATTGATGCATCATAGAGCTTTCCGATTCATAAGAGGGTAATTTCTCTAGCAATCTCATGACGATAGCGTAAAGAACATTAAATTTCTTGCATCAGACATACCTGCCAGGTGATACACCAGAAGCTCTAGTGCCGTACAGAAGAGAAGAGTTGAAAAACCTTCAAGGGACTGGAAATGGTGAGCCGAAGGAGTGGGACCGAGTATACGACTATGCCTATTATAATGACTTAGGAAGTCCTGAAAAAGGAGCAGATTCTGCACGCCCTGTGCTTGGAGGTTCAAGTGAATACCCATATCCCCGTAGAGGAAGGACAGGTCGCCGGCCGAACAAGAAAGGTGAGAACAGAACATCTCATCTCTCTTTCAAAATAGAACTTTTGTGACGAGTTCCTAATTTCGTTAACCTGCACTGCAGATCCCAACTCGGAAAGCCGATTGTTTCTTCTGAATTTGAACTTTTACCTCCCACGGGATGAAAGGTTTACTCAAGTGAAATTTTCAGATTTCATCGCTTATGCGCTGAAATCACTGGGCCAGGTATTGGTCCCAGAAGTCCAAGCTCTATTTGACAAAACGATCAATGAGTTCGATACCTTCCAAGACGTGCTTGACCTGTATGGAGGAGATGGAGTAAAGTTACCTCCTGGTCATAAACTACAGAAAGCTAGGGAATGCATCCCATGGGAGTTAATTAGGGAACTTGTTCGTTCAGATGGTGAACGATTATTCGATTTCCCAATGCCTGATGTCATCAAAGGTAACTTATAGTAATATTTCAGAGAGGATTTGGCATTCTTAAGCACAACTTTTCATAATTGGGCATGTTTTTTCGTGAATATATTTCAGAGAATAGAACGGCATGGAGAACAGATGAAGAGTTTGGACGAGAAATGCTGGCTGGAGTGAACCCTGTCATCATTTCACGCCTCCAGGTATAGCAATTAGCAATATTTTCAAGTTCTTAGTCGACTGTCATTAGTTCTCATGGTAAAGATACTGATCTCCAAAATTAATTGCAGGAGTTTCCACCTACTAGCAAGTTAGATCCTCAAGTATACGGTGATCACACAAGCCATATCAGAAGGGAGGACATAGAAAAAAACATGAATGGTCTCACCGTAGATGAGGTATAATTCTTCTCTACCACAAGTTCAAACCAGTGTTTTAAATGGCATGTATGGGGCTCATACCAAGACGTTTTGAGAGTAAAACGCTCCCAAACACATGGGCTGTTCCCCCATGAGGTGGATACCCTGGTGTGTATGTTCAGGGCACAGTTTTTTTTTTGTTTTTGCGCCACAATCGCCCATCAAGGCATATAAATTGCATTTTATATAGTAGTAAAAGTCATTTAGTTTACATAATTTATATATGGTGAATTTGTTGTTACGAAAGAGCCTTTTGGAGTCGAATTTCTGAAAAGAATACACAAGGGATTTTCTGGGACAAATTTGACTCAGGATTCAGGGCAGGTTACATAAGATGCAAGGAGTATTGATGCATAATCCTATATCACTTATACATGCTAGCTTCATATCTGATGATGGCATTACTTTTCATGATTCCAGGCAATTGCAAATAATAAGCTGTACATATTAGATCATCATGATGCACTGATGCTGTACCTTAGGCGGATAAACACCACGACAACCAAGACTTATGCCACTCGAACTCTCCTTCTACTCCAAGATGATGGGACCTTGAAGCCACTAGCAATTGAATTGAGCTTGCCGCATGAAGATGGTGATATACATGGACCTGTCAGCGAAGTGTACACTCCATCTGAGCATGGGACTCAAAATTCCATTTGGCAGCTGGCAAAAGCTTATGCTGCAGTAAACGATTCAGGCTACCATCAGCTCATAAGTCATTGGTATTATTTCAAACCGAAGGATATACAATATGAATCTAAGATAAAATAGATTACCTTAATAGTTTCTTTATGCAGGTTGAATACTCATTGCGTCATTGAGCCTTTCATAATTGCTGCAAACAGACAATTGAGTGTGCTACACCCTATATTCAAGCTGCTGCAACCTCATTTCCGTGATACAATGCACATAAACGCCCTGGCTCGGCAAACCCTGATTAATGCTGGTGGAATACTTGAGAGAACCGTCTTCCCTGGGAGATATGCCATGGAGATGTCTTCTGCTGTATATAAAAGCTGGAATTTCACAGAGCAGGGACTTCCAGAAGATCTGCTCAAGAGGTCGGTTGAAGCATTTTTTATGTGTTTTAAACATAGTGTCTTGAGTGTTTTTCATACGTCCTGTTTATAGGAAAAAACTGCCTTCCACATGACTTCCTTGGGATTTCATAGTATTATCTCATTTTGGGTCGTATAGTATACTCATAGCGATTGCTCAATGTCTTTTGCTGCAGAGGAGTGGCAGTTGAAGATCCAAGCCAGCCCCATGGACTGCGGCTTCTAATAGAGGATTATCCGTACGCTGTTGATGGTTTAGATATTTGGTCTACAATTGAATCATGGGTCAGGGAGTACTGCTGCTTTTACTATCCGACAGATGAGAAAGTACAGCAAGATCCTGAACTTCAATCATGGTGGAAGGAGGTCCGTGAAGTTGGACATGGAGACTTGCAAGATAAGGAATGGTGGCCTAGTATGCAGACACAAACCGAACTCATCAAGACATGCACAATCATAATATGGGTGGCTTCAGCTCTTCACGCTGCAGTAAATTTTGGACAGTATGCTTATGCAGGTTATCTTCCAAACAGGCCAACTGTGAGCAGGCGATTCATGCCCAAACCAGGAACCCCTGAGTACGCTGAAGTAGAGTCAAACCCGGACCTGGCTTTCCTGAAAACTATAACAGCACAGTTCCAAACGCTCCTTGGCGTTTCCCTGATAGAAATATTGTCCAGGCATTCTACAGATGAGATGTATCTTGGCCAGAGAGACCATCCTGAATGGACTGCAGATAAACAGCCACGAGAAGCATTCGAGAAATTCAGTTCTGCATTGAAAGATATTGAAAATAAAATAGTGGAGAGGAACAATGACAGCACGTTAAGAAACCGAACAGGGCCTGTCAAGTTTCCGTACACTTTGTTATTTCCTAACACCTCAGGTGACAGTAAAAAGAACGGCGGAGGACTTAATGTGCAGGGTATACCAAACAGCATCTCAATTTGATGTAGATACATGTTCTGAAGGAACTGGAGGCTGGATTCAATAGATGTATAGCTTATGCATTAGAGTGAAATTACTTATTCTTTTTTTCTGGTGATGAATTTACTATGTGGATTGTGAGGTAGTGTGATATGTGAATTGTGAAATGTGATAAATTAAATTTGTTTGTACAATTTACCAATAAAAAAATATTCTTTGATATTATAGGCCTCCATTTTTCTTGTTGTTCTAATAGAAAGCAATACCATAAGGCACAAGCTCATCACTGCTGGTATCATCGGGCGAAGGCATAAGATCAATAGCACGAATATGTGACCAAAAGGAGCGGACCTAGAATTTGAAGTTCGGGAGGGGGCAGATTAGATTAGATACCTACTCAAACAGTGTGTAAGCCTTGTTGTTTTCATTGTCTCCGGACCTCCTATTGTGAAGTTTACGTTTAGACCAGCATATCTCATTGAACCCAAGGTTTTCGTCCTGTCATAAACAATAGGCCATTCATATACTAGATCATATTCTTCAAGGGATTTATTTAACGAACAGGTGAGAGTGAGACTGTCTACAAAATAAGGAATGTGAAAAGAAGAGTCCATTTCCGTTTGGTTCAAGCAAAACATCAAACAGGTAGTAGGTTTAATGTACAAGACAAGAATTAATCAAAGTAGCATGAAATGAAACTACTGAGAATTGGTAATGCAAGTTTAAGGTTCAGTCACAAGGTACTTACAGAGGCAACGAGACAGACGCTTCGTATGTAACTGGAATTGAAGTATTCTGGAAAGACATTATCAAATTTGCCGCCAGCCAAGAAGTAATGCAACAACTGGGTCGCCAGTCTTCTATAAGTGCAGTGATTTTGGAGAGTCGATTCATCCTTTTGTTATGGTTTAACAGATGTATTCTGTTCTGGGACTCTACATAGTGATTCTTCTAACCTTTGCTTTAACTTGATTATGTTGCCCAGATGGGATTTTGATGAAATGGACCAACTCCCAAACTACGAAAATCGACGAGGTGGCACACGATGTCCTGAAGGATAAAGGACTCCTCATTATACCTTACTTGAGAAAATCGGTAACAGATCCAGGAGCGGGGCCATGAATGGAAGTTAGAGGTGCTGAAAATACAGTTTTTACAATTTGGGGGGGAAGTTAGATGAAAAAAATATAAGAATCTGAAAAATTAGATGGGGCGACCGCATCTGGCTTCCACCTCCTGTCCCTGCACCTGAAGAGATCGGTTTAAACAGATTCAGGAACTCAATCGTAATTTACTCATAGTGTATAATTATTGAACTATATGCAGTGGCAAGATTTGTGCAATGCATATTTGCAGGAGGCAGAGTGGTATGACAAGAGTTACACCCCCACTGTTCAAGAGTACATCAACCTCGGATGGATCTCAATATAAGCTCCTGTTATGCTAACCCATACTTTCTTTTCAGTGTCAAATTTGCTACAGAAGAACGTTTTGGAGTCCTTGTATGAACACCACGACCTAATTCGCCTGTCAGGAATGCTATTGCGCCTAGCTGATGATTTGGCAACATCATCGGTAGTGTCATGTTACATATATCTAACTTTAAAGTGACGTTTTGGAACTAATTGCAAATCAGCTTCAGTACTTGTTTTGTTGGTGTAGGAGGAGATCATGAAGAGAGGCGATGTTGTGAAATTGTTACAATGCTACATGAATGAGACAGGAGTTGGGGAAAATGAAGCCATGGGAGTATGTTAGATTATTGATACGCGATATATGGAAAGAGATGAACAAGGAACGCATGAAGGAGGTTCCATGTCCGGATTGTTTTGTTAGAAGTGCAGTGGATCTTGGTAGAATGGCACAATATGTGTACCAACATGGAGACGGGCATGGAAGTCAGAATCCAGAGATCAAGCACCGTATTCGAATTTTGCTATTTGAATCTATATGATATCATTTCACAGTATTATCATGTATTTGTTCAGGGGGTAGTAGCATGGCTCAATTAACCCAGTTGTGGTATTTCTTTAGCATAAACACTTGTTCCCATAATGGATCCTACTGAGATTCAAAGATCTGACATTTCTTGGACATTCAATCAATCGCATAAATCAAGTTCGATCTCAAGTCACATGCATTTATTTGCCTAAACCGCGAAAGTTTAGCTTTTCAGTAACATGGAAATGCATGTTTTGCCTCAATTCAGTAACCTTGGACCGTGTTTCTCTCAAATAGTTTGTAGTTTTTCAAGTACTCCAATCTTCAGGCTGCTTCACTTGTATCTAAGCTTTTGTATATTGGCAAGTTGACATAATAGTACTGCTAGCAGGCTGCTTGTACCGATGAGCATAGAACTTCTAACAGTACTTTCTCACAGAAACCAATTCTCGTACTAAACTTGTTAATCAATGATCTTGCTTGCTGAAATCTGAATTGCTGAGCTCTATTTAAGCACCATCTTTTCCAGTTCAGTTTCTTACCGGGACTGCTCTATTTATCTTAGTTCATTACTTCCTCTTTCTTCTTTATATGGAGCCAACTCAGCCAAGAAGGTCTGGAAATTATGAAACAAGCATTTGGGATGATCACTATGTCCAGTCCCTCACCAGTTCCTATGGGGTAATTAATTTCCGAAAACCTAGTAATTTCATTTTCATTACTTTAACTTCAGAGCATCTGATCTCATTAGTTAACTAATATTGTTCAAAACTCTATTTTGGCATTCTCATAAGCAGACAGAAATAATCCGTGGAACTGAAAGCTCACTGAGGTTCATGTTGCATAAAAGTAGATTAAGACTCTGTTCAGTCCGCATTCAATTAAGTTCTGTTAGGGTTCATTCAAAGATTTTAAGATGAATTGAACATAGCCTAAGATATTCTGATGCAATTTTAAGTAACGCACAGAGTCTCTATGTTTTATCCTGCTCATTCATTTATGTTCGACTACAGAATAGTAGTATATATATGAATGCTAAAAGAAACTTGCTTTGATGCATGCAGGCAACAGAGTACTCGGAACAAGTTGAGAAGCTGAAAGAGGAGGTGAAAGTTATCCTTGACGAAACTCACGATCAGTTAGATCAACTTGAGTTGATAGACAATCTACAACGGCTTGATATATCTTACCATTTCAAGAATGAAATACAAGAACTGTTGGAGGACATGTATTTGACAGGAGGAACATTTCATGACACTGCAGATTTATATCTGGTTGCTTTAAAATTTAGACTCCTCAGACAAAATGGATCTCCTGTTCCTCAAGGTTCAACTAATTTTATTACTTACGATATGAAAGAATTTTATTTCAAACAGAAAATACTAGTATTAGTTTAACTAATGTAAGCCTGCTGTTGCTTATGAAACTGATAATAATAGCTTCCTTTCGACAGAGGTTTTCTGCAGTTTCATGGATGATCAAGGAAATCTTAGTCCGAGTATTTCTAATGATATCAGGGGAATGTTGTCACTGTATGAAGCTTCATATTTGTCCATGGAAGATGAACACATATTGGACATGGCTAGAGATTTCTCATTTCACCATTTGAAGGAAAAGCTCAACCATATAACTGACCAGAATCTAGCTGAGCAAATTAAGCATGCTTTGGAGCTTCCACTTCACTGGAGAGTGCAAATGCTTGAAGCCAGGTGGTACATACATGTCTATGATACGAAGCTTAACACGAATGCTACTTTGCTTAAATTGGCAAAATTGAATTTCAACATAATACAGGCTAGATATCAGGATGAAATCAAGCAAATGTCAAGGTATGTAATGTTTTAATTATTTTGTTTATTTTGGAAATTAGTATAATACAAGTGTTGTCGTCCTTGATGAAATCTGTTCGTCTGTATTGTTCTCATAAGTTGGTACAATGAAACTGGTCTTGTGGGAAAGCTGAAGTTTGCCAGGCACCGATTAGTGGAGTGTTTCTTGTGGGCAGTGGGATTTATTCCTGAGCCTCATTTTGGATATTCCAGGAAGATCTTGACCAAGATTGCCGTTTTTATCACTATTATGGACGACATCTACGACCTATATGGAACACTTGATGAACTCGAGCTGTTTACTAATGCAATTGAAAGGTATCGAAGCATGTCAGATCTTGGCAGATGCATCTTTTTTATTTGGAAATACATTCTATTTTCAGCTCTTAATTAGAAGCCGATCTTTTGCACTATCAGGTGGGACATAAACTTGCTCGACTCTCTCCCCGAGTATATGAGAATCTGTTTTCTTGGGTTGTTCAACTGCACTAATGAACTGGCTTATGATATCATGAGGGACCAAGGACTCAACATCATCTCTAAGTTGAGGGAACTGGTATATTATTTTCCCAATTCATATTTCATTCTCTGATCCCAAAATATGCGAAAATTTGTCTGTAGTTTGAGAGATGACTGATTTGTCGTTTTTCAGTGGACCGGACTTAGTGCATCGTACCACTTAGAGGCAAGATGGTATCATGGCGAATATGTTCCAACCCTGGATGAGTACCTAAGAACGGCCTGGATTTCCATTTCTGGCCCCATACTCCTTTTCCATGGCTATTTCACCATGGCAGATCCCATAAGCAAGATCGAATTGGAACACTTGGAGCAAGACTCTGGCATCATTCATTGGCCGTCAATGGTTCTTCGCCTAATGGATGACTTAGGCACTACATCTGTATGCGACGTTTCATCTTCAGATCAGACATCTATTTATGGGCAAATGAAATTTTATCAAGCATATTTACTGATCGTTTCTTTTTGCGTTCTATACAGGATGAGATCAAGAAAGGGGATGTTCCCAAATCAATTCAATGTTACATGATTGAAACAGGACACTCTGAAGAGGAAGCACGTGAATTCGTTAAACGCATGATCGACGCAACATTGAAGAGAATGAACAAAGAGATACTTATGGAGAGCCCTGTGAAGAGTTTGGTTCCAGCCGCCATGAATCGTGCTCGAATTTCTCAGTGCATTTATCAGCATGGAGATGGTTTTGGAGTTCCTCATGGGGATACTAAGAAGAACTTGGTCTCTCTCATTGTAGAACCTATCCAGATTTGATATTTAGACGATATATTATATTGTTGACATGAGATTATTAGTTTTCTCTTTAATGTAATTTCTGCTTTTTAATGAATAAAATGGAGACATGTTAACGATATCCGCATCCTTAATCGATCGAGACCCGACCCTTTGGGCTGGTGCGGTTAATCGACTGAGATACGAGACCCGACCCTTTGGGCCAGTGCAGTTACGCATGACATGGACCACACACATCTCTGGTATGATATTGCCCGGTCGCACGAATTTGCTTTTGGAATCACCAAAAGGCCTCGTACCATTGAGAGTGTGGATTGCTACTTGCAACTACCCTTTATCCCAATCGTTCTTAACCGATGTGGGATGCGGGGTATTACATTCTACCCCTTAAATTTCTCGACATCCCCGTCGAACTATGGTGTGGTACATGCTCTATTCTGATGTAATTTGTAACGACCCAATCCCCTTGTGGGTCAGGGGATGGCTCCGATCTAATATCATTTGTAAGTTGTAACGATCCGGTTCCTAATCGATCGAGACTCGACCTTTTGGCCGACTCGATTCACATGACGTGGATCACGCGCGTTGCTGGCATGATATGGTCCGCTTTGGGCTCAGAGCCCGTACAGATTTTCTTTTAGAATCACACAAAACTAAACGGCATGATACCATTAGAAGTGTGGTTTTCTACTTATATACCTTTTATCTCGACAGTCTTAACCGATATAGGATGTAAACGGGGTATTACAAATGGCTAGCTAGTATTCCACATGAGAGTTTGTTGTTATGAACTTATGATAAATGGGTAAGTGGACTAATTTTAAAGAGATTTGATAACTTGTCAATTTTAGGTGGATCATGATTAAATATTCTGGAGTTATACAATCAATTAGACAAATGCACGGCACGGCATAAATTTATAAGGTTATGGCAAATCGACAATGCAATGCATTTATCCATTTTTACCGAAACTGGAAACTTTATTCCGTGTGGAACTTTTTAAAAAGTGAATGTATACCGCAAGTGATTGCCTATAATATATTTAAATAAAAATATATATCTCATATACCTTTTTTTTATACTAGTACTATTGGCACGCGAATACTTGCGTTCTCATTTTATTTATATGGTGAAGTATACGTAGTTTTTCAATATTTATGTAGTTTAATATTTATATGATTTTTTTTAATTTTTGATTTTTCCATAAATAATTTTTTTTTTTTTTGAAACGGCAAAAAAGTTTTATTAGTATTAAGAGTTTTAAGTACAAGGATGTGGCCTAAGCATCAACTGCCTCACCCACCCATAAACTGGCGCCTCACCCCTACCACCCTCCTCCTTGACTTCGAATACGATGCCCCGACACTCTTTGCCTCCTCAAAACCTCCGGGAGTAAAACCCACTCGGGATAAAAAACCCCCCCAGAGGAAAAAGAGTACAACAGAGAGTCGGATATTCGGAGTCCCACCACACAATTACAAAGATTAGCTAATACAATCTACCCCAACACCACCCAACACCACGGGCTAATTACAAAACCAACCTATGACAAAACTACGCTAAACTAGAGCCCGACACCCCCCTTAATCATAGCCACAATCCAGCGCTGCTCTCCATGGACTAAGAATATTTCGCCTGACCACCAATCTTCTGCATGATCATAGACGGCATCTCAGGCACCAAAGCCCCTGCCTGACCGAGAGCTGATCACCTACACGCAAACAGCAACCCCTAGCCTGCCACAACCTGCACACACGCAAAACCACACCATACCACGTGTAACACCATCCCATTCAATAAGATAAGCAAAGAGTTGGCTCAAGGGACCAATCCACATAATTAAAACTCTTTCGGTTTCCATCTTTTGCGGTATACCATAACCAGCAATTGAGTTTAACTTGTTCAAAAATATCCCATGGAGAAACCGATTTATCGTTGAAAACCAAGTTATTCCTAGCAATCCACAAGTTCCATAAAGTTGCGTGCCAAAAGATGAACCAAGTTTCATTTTTAATCCTAGGACTACCATTCTTAAAATTTTCCATAAACATTTTAAAGTCCGAACCAAAATTAATCTTTACTCTCAACCAACTCAATACGAGATTCCACACTTTAGATGAGAAAGGGCATATCACGAGTGAGTGCCAAAGTGATTCATTTTCAATTTTACACGATTTGCATAGAACATTTTCCACACTTAAAAAAATTCCCCTCTTCACTAGATTATCTTTCGATGCGACTCTATTTAAACAGACTCTCCAAATGAATGCGCATATCTTATTAGGTACAAGATTTTTCCAAACATTCTTCGTCCATTCACTGTTCAAAACACTAAGCCCCTCACTAGTAAGCACCTTATACCCACTACTTACCGAATAAGCCTTATCCAGCCCCCAAGCCCAATAATCAGCAGTTTCACGAGTCAAGCTAACTCCTCCTAAAACATTTTCAAGCTCACCAACTAGGACCTTTTCTCTGTCCATTAAATTCCTTTTCCAAACCCACACAAATTTGACATTATGGTTAGCATCCAGGACAATTCTGTCCGCCAACTTGGCCCCTGTTTCGGCCTCTAACCGGAACAGCCTAGGAAAGCGGTATATAAGTTTCAAATCGCAGCCTTCACAAATGAAATTCCAGAAAATAGTATCCCCCCCATCCCCTAAAATCTTCTTACAATTATTCTTGAACCAAGGTTGCGCCCCTACAAGCTCGATTAAACCCTTCCACCAATGTGACCAATTAGTTTTTCTCTTATGATTAGTAGTATAGAATTCAATGTTATCATCGATTTGTCCGTTTTTAGACTCCAAGACCTCCACCCAAAGACCCCTCTCCCCACTCATCAATCTCCACACCCATTTACCCATTAACGCTAGATTGAAATAATTAAGATCCTTAACACCAAGACCTCCCCCCTCTTTTGAGTTGCAAACTTGCTCCCATTTAACCCACGCTATTTTGTTTCTACCATCACTAAGCTTCACTCCCCATAAGAAGTTTCTTTGGAGTGACTTAAGTTTTTTAATAATCAATTGGGGTGCACGAAAAAAGGAGAAATAATAAGTAGGTAAAGCGGCAAGAACCGCTTTCACTAAAACTATTCTACCTCCTAACGATAAAAATTTATTTTCCCATAAATTAAGTCTTTTAGTAAATTTATCAATCACCATCTCCCAAGATTTCTTTTTACTCATATCACCTCCAACCAGTAGACCTAGATAGCTAGATAAACGGAAAGTTGCCAATTGAACAATTAAGTTTCGCCGCTCCTCTAGCAAGTTCTATTTCTCCCACCCCAACACCAAAAAGATTGCTTTTTTTAAAATTTATTTTAAGACCGGATAGAAATTCAAAGCATCTTAGGACACACTTTAATTTTTCAATATTATTTTCACACCATTCCCCTATGAGTAGTGAATCATCCGCAAATTGCAGATGAGAAATGGCCACTTTTTTTGCCCCACAAAGATATGGTTTGAAACCACCCCCCCCCCCC
>JAYMSL010001917.1:0-15571 GCA_036897195.1 Plantago coronopus
GTGCAAAATGTACAGCTTAAATGTACATATTTCCGTAAAATGTACAGATTATTACTGTTTTGCCTTGATTTGTAATTTTTTTGGACACTTTGCTTTTTTCTGAAAACATCTTGTAAACCATCCTCTAGATGTAATTTACCCATTTTATTAACACAACTCTCTCAACTCTATAGTCTATACTAACACACCTCCCTCAACTCTATAGTCTATACCAAACCGTCGTTGTTTTTGTACTACGTTACATGTCTAAAATTACAACCAAATGGACTAGCCCGAAGCCGGACCAGGCCTGCTTGAACTCTGGTCCAACAGACGCTAGCAGCTAGCTCAGCCCAGCCCAGCCCATCAATGAAGGTCATTTAAGTCAATACACAATACAATCCCCTCAAAATAAAAACATTTCATTTCATCCCAAAACTCAAATAAATCCCTTATCTTATCTCTGCAATTTCCCCTTCTTCTCCACTTCTCACTTCATCACTCTCCTCATCTCCAAGCTCATCAACAATGGCGTCAACAACCCTCTCCTCCATCACCCTCCGCCTCAACTCCATCCCCACAACCACCACCACCTACTCCACCGCCGCATTCCCCAACCAGTCCGTTCACCTCGCCCCCAAATTCACCTCCAAGCCCCTCCACCGCCGCGCCACCGCCATTCGCGCCGTGGAAGCACCTGAAAAAGTAGTCGAGCTCGGCGACCAGATATCGAGCCTTACTCTGGCCGACGCGCAGAAGCTCGTTGAGTACCTTCAGGATAAGCTAGGTGTGTCCGCGGCTTCGTTTGCGCCTGTAGGAGTGGCAGCAGCCGCGCCTGCGGCAGCGGAAGCGGCGGCCGTGGTGGAGGAGAAGACGGAGTTCGATGTTATGATTGATGAAGTGCCGAGCAATGCGAGAATTGCGACGATTAAGGTCGTTAGGGCGATAACGAACTTGGCGTTGAAGGAGGCGAAGGACCTGATTGAAGGATTGCCGAAGAAGTTTAAGGAGGCCGTGTCGAAGGAGGAGGCCGACGAGGCAAAGAAGCAGCTGGAGGAAGCCGGGGCGAAGGTTTCGATTGTTTAGGGGTCGAATGGTGAGGAATTTTGCTTGCTGTTTTTGTTATGTAATTGTAGTTCTGTGTTTGTAGCTGTAGATTTTGTGATATTACGAATTGGAATGCATTACACTTTTTCTCTATGTGAAGTTGAGAATTCATACATGGTATATTCATTCGTAATTCGATAATGCTCGAGAATTGGATAGCAGTGTTGCAATGCCTCTTTGGTATGACGAATTTGGATTTGGAATACGTATCTCTATATGAACTTGAGAATTCATACATTGTCTGCTGATTCGTAATTTGGTAATGCTCGAAAATTGGATATCAGTGTTGGAAACTCGCAATATCTCTTTCGCAGTTAGCACTTTTGTCTACACGAACTTGAGAACTCATACATGGTATATTGATTTGTAGTTTGATAATGCTCGGAAATTGGATAGCAGTTTTGCAATGTCTCTTTGGTATTGCGAATTTGGAATGCAGTTAGCACTTTTGTCTATAAGTGTATTGATTCATAATTCCATAATGCTTGGAAATTTTATAGTCGTCTTTGAATGTCTCTGGTATTGCGAATTTGAAATGCAGATACACTTCTCATTATTTTAACTTGAGAATTCATACATGGTATATTCATTCGTAAGTTGATAATGCTCGAAAATCAGTTAGCAATCTTGGAATGTCTCTCTGGCGTTATGAATTCGGAATGCGTGATATATTCATTTGTAATTTGATAATGCTGGACAATTGGATAGCAGTCTTGGAATGTCTCTCTGGGATTATGAATTTGGAATGCAGTTAGCACTTTTCTCTATATGAACTTGAGTATTCATACGTGCAGATTGATTCATTCCAAGACTAGTGCTTGGATATTGGATAGCAGTCTTGGAATGTCTCTCTGGCATTGAACATGAACTGTATAGAGCTCTCTGTTATATTGAGAGAGTATACGTAGTATAGTTATTGTTTAGTAATTCGACAAGTGTTATGTGAGATTGCTTGCCATTTTTGTTTGGAGAAGTGTTTTTCAATTTATTGTTGTTCTGTGTTTGTACTTATAGATTCTGTGCTGTTACTAATTCGGAATGCATTGAATGCTTTTCTCTATATGAATTTGTGGAGGCATACTCAAACCATGTAAAAGTAGATAGCAGTTTTGAAATGTCTTCTGTATTGAACTTGATGTGTCTGCTAATTTGAGATGCATGATAATATGATATAGTGTAGTTATTGTTTACTAGTTTGTCAAATGTTATTTGGCTCATCATATTAGTTTGGAGAAGTGTCTTCTGAAGTAATTGTAGTTCTTCTGTGGTAGTAGCTGTAGATTTTGTACTGTTACAACTTACAAATATGGAATAAATTTCACGCGTTTCTTTGTATGAGCTTGAGAATTTATACATGGTACTATATAGATTCGTAATGTGATGGTGTTAAAAAATTGGACAGCACTCAGAAATGTCTCTGGTATTGAACTTGAACTGCACTGAGGTCTCTATGAACTTGAGAACCGGCATAGTTCTTGTTTTGTAATTCCACAAATGTTATGCAACTCAAACTGTGTATACATGTTTGCGCTTATTGTTTCGTGTTTTGAGTTTTGACAGTGTTTGCTCTCTATCTTGCTTGTCACTTATCACACCTGAAGAAGAACCACCATCACTTTCCTTATCTTCAGGTGTATCTATCTTAAATTCTTAATGGTGTTCGTGTAGACACTATCTTGGCCTCTTGGCCCTTGGGGTTGATTTTGCGCCTTTTGGGGACTGATGACTGATCGCAGGATTGTTTTACGTGTGTGTTTGTCTTCGATTCGATAGGCTATCTTTGCTTCCATCTCATCGAATTTGCATGCCATAAGATAGCTACAAAAGGATGCTGCTCAAGTAGTCAAGTTCACAAGTATATAATGATGATTGAGAATTCAACATTCCAGCTTGATACAATTTACCTGCTGTTTACTACTTAGCTCATTTCCGGAGTTAATCAAAATCAATGTATGAAAAGCTAAGATCCTCTTTGCAACATTTTGCTTTCACTGTCACGCATAAGTCGCTGAGCACACTAGTTGATCGATTGTGAACCTTTTCGACCTTTTAAGGCAACGTCTAAAAAAGTTTCTAAACCATGGTCAACGATACACGGGTTATCTGTAAACTCGTATTTCTTACCTTCTTTACATCCCAACGCGGTTGTGACACGAATGATGTGGTTTATTCCGAACACGAATCATTCACATTTCGCAAAAGACAAAACAAATTTCAGAAAAAATAAAAATAAAATAGAATGGAAACTGATTCTGCTACTATTGAAGGCCTAGCAAAGGTACTACCTAAACCTACACTACAGCTGTAGGATGTACGTGCCCAATGTGAAGTTGACACGTGTCAGCCATATTCTGCCCTATCCTAAAATATCCACGGCTGTTGCCCACTCGCACTGAGTCACACTCGCCACCTCGAGCTCTGTTTTTTTGCAATTTTCAAGAGAATTTTATTATCAATCTAATGAAAATAATTTTATGAAAAGTATTTATACACCAACCGTCTCGCAGAATTTCGTATATTGATTTGATTCGAATCTAACTTCTAACGAGCGAATGAGGTAGTACATGCATGTCACTCGGAGTAAGTTTGTTAAGTGCAATCTGTCACTTGTATGTCATCATAAACGAATTTTACTTTTATTAAATACGAAATCTACTTTCTTCATGCATATGATCTATCTATCTATTGCATTCTCTGACTGTCGTCTGATTCACGAGTTAAATGAAAACAAATCGATAAAATATAAAAGACAAAAGGACAACGAAACTCAAAAGATATTTCGTTTCGTTAAAGTAATCTGATGGAGTTGTTCACTAATATGATCTATCTGAAACCAACTTTACTCGTACGTAGTAATTAAATACGAAATCTACTTTCTGCATGCTTTCTATATGATTTATCTAACTACTGCATTCACCTACTATCTAAATCACAAGGAAAAGGATATCAATTTGATAAAATATAAACGAAAAAGGGAAAAAAGAATCTCAAAAGATAGTTTCGTTGAAGTAATGTGATGTAGTTGATCACTTGTGTAATTCATCTTAAACTTTAAACGAACTGTACTATTATTACATACAAAATCTACTTTTTACATGTTTTATGTATGATCCATCTAGCTACTGCATTCAATGATTGTCTGACTCACACGTTCGACAAAAATAGTAAGAGGAAAGGGAAAAATAAACTCAAAAGATATGATGACTTATATGATCTATCTGAAACCAACTTTACTCGTATTAAATACTAAATCTACTTTCTTCATGCTTCCTTTATGATCCATATAGATACTACATTCACCGACTGTTCGTCTCACATGTAAAATGAAAACAATTCGTCAATATAGAAAATAAAAAAGGAAAACAAACTCGATAAATAGTTGAGTTTAAGTAACCCGATGGAGCTGATCACTTAATTCCACAAAATATAAAGGAGAAGGAAAATAAGATACTCACAAGACAGATTTGTGAAGAAATAATCTGACCGGGCTGATCACTTATATGATCCACCTGAAACCAACTTTACTCTTATTAAATACTAAAACTACTTTATCCATGCTTTCTATATGATCCATCTAGCTACTGCATTCACCCGGTAGAGTTGATCACTTATATGATCCATCTAGTACTAATTGTTGGGAAAGTCCACTTATAAGTGGTCTTTTCGAAAAGTCCACTCAATATTATTGATGTTAATGCTAAAATAGGTGATGTTTATAATAAAATATTTGATGTTTATGATTGAATAGTTGATAATTTATAAATAGTTGATGTTAGTGATAAAATAGTTGATGTGTAATGTAAATAGTTTATTGTTTTATAACAAAATAGTTGATGTTTAATGTAAATAGTCGATATTTCATGGTAAACTGTTGATGTATTGCAAAATAGTTGATATTTATTGAAAAATAGTTGATGTTTATTGTAAATAGTTGATGTTTGTTGTAAATAATTGATATTTATATTAAAATAAGTGATGTTATATGATAAATAGATGATGTTTCTAAGTGGACTTTTCGAAAAGACCATAGTACTAATTGTTGGGAAAGTCCACTTATAAGTGGTCTTTTCGAAAAGTCCACTCAATATTATTGATACTCAGTTACTCTTATTAAAGACGAAATTCATTTTATTCATGCTCTCTAAATGATCCATCTAGCTACTGCATTCATCGAATGCCTGACTCATGCAAAACAAAAACACATCGACAAAATATAAAAGAAAAAATGAAAACGAAATTCAAAAGATAGTTTCGTTGCAGTAATACGATAGAGTTGATCACTTAGATATGATCCATTTGATACCAACTTTACTTCTTATAAATCCAAAACTACATTCGTCATAGATTATATATGATCTATCTAGCTAGTACATTCACCGACTGTATGACTCACAAGTAAAACGAAAACAATTTGACAGAAAAAGAAAAAAGAAAATAATTTTAGGAAAATACAAACAGCACAACACACAGTACAAACACCGCCCTCACTTCTCACTCTCTCTGCATTTATTTTCCATTCAGTTTTTTTCCTTTTAAGCTCACATTACCAATTTCCTCTGCAAAACCCTAATTACTCAAACCGATTATAAATTCTTCTGCTTTTCTACACCCAAGACGATGCTCCTGTAGCAAAATTTAGCCTTCTAGGTGCGCTTTTCTGGGTTTTCTTTCTGTTTTGATTTTTGCTGAAAGTTGTAGAAAGCTTGGGAATATTTGTGTTTATGTAGCTGTAATAGCCACTTCATTCGTTTCTTATGCTGTTGGAGTTGCTGTTTATCGTTAGGGTTTGTGTTTTTTCGTTGTTGGGTTGTTTTAGATTGAAGAAAAATTTGGAAACTTGAGTGTAAAAAGTGACGAAATGGTTGTGTTTTTTTTAAAAGTTGAAAAGGTTTCTTGTGTTTGTTAACTCTGTTTTTATGGATAGGTGGAGATTTCGGAGAGTTTGTGTGTAATAAATGATATTTGGTGGTGGTTATGGGGAGCTTGAATGGTTATGTGGTTTATTATGTATAAAAAATTGTTTATTTTTGTTCATTAGCTGTTGGGTTGTTAATTATAGGTTTTGAATTTTCGTTTATGGATGTTTTGCAGTTGAGGATTTGGGGAAGTTTGTGTGAAATATGGCGACTTCGGGTGATAGTTTAGGTGGAACGTCGGTTACTGCCGGGGCTGAAACCGGTGTCGATGGGTCGGGTTTGAAACTGGTAGATAATGGGGTTGGTGATTCATTTGTTGTCAGTACTAAACGAGTTGTTGAGGTCGAAACTGTTGTGGAGACTAAATTTGATGTTGAGTTGGTTACTCAGAAAACCGAAGAAGTTGTGTCGAATGGTGGTAAGAGTTGTCCGCGTGATGAGGCTGGAACTGTTGTAGAGTCTTCCTTGGGTCCTGAGGTAGAGTTGGAGTCTGGTTTGGTGAATAAGAAATCGGATGAAATCGTGTTGAATGGTGATAAGAGTGCTCCAGTTAGTGAAGCTGGTGTTGCGATGATAGGTGATGGTAATAGCTTTGCGACCTCAGTTGTAAGTAAACAAGTTGTTGAGGCTGGAACTGTTGCAGAGTCTTCGTTGGGTCATGAGGTTGAGTTGGAGTCTGGTTCGGCGAATCAGAAAGCGGATGAAATTGTATCGAATGGTGATAAGAGCGCTCCGGTTAATGAAGTTGATGTTGCGATGACAGATGTTGGTAATAGCTTTGCGACCTCAGTTGTAGGTAAGCGAGCTTTTGAGGTTGAAACTGTTGTGGGGTTGTCTTTCACCTCTGAAGCTGAGTTGCAATCTGGTTCGGTTCAGCAGGTGGATGCTGTTAGTGTGTTGAACAGTGTTAAAGAGGTTGGTGTTGAAAAGAGCGGAAATGGCTGTTCAGTTGATAATGGTTCAGAAGATGGTTTGGAACCTGGGTTGGTGAATCAGCAGATGAATGTGGTTGGCATATTGAGCGGCGGTGAAGCAAATGGAAAGGGCTCTTCGATTGATACAGGGGCTGAAGCTGGTCTGGTTTCTCATTTCGATGATGCGAATGCCGTGGATGTTACTGTGAGCCAATTGAACGAAAGTAAGAGTTCTCTTGAGGGTGCAGTGGATGTTGAAATAAAACAACAGGAACATGGGTTTCGAGTGGGAGATTTTGTTTGGGGTAAAATCAAAAGTCACCCATGGTGGCCAGGGCAGATTTGCGATGCAAAAGATGCCTCAGACGATGCTAAAAAATGTAGCCATGAGGGTCAGCTACTGGTTGCATTTTTCGGTGATGGCTCTTATTCTTGGTGCTTACCTTCGCAGCTTGAACCATTCATCAACAATTTCGATAATATGTCTAAGGGTAGTCAATCCGTAAGTTTCTTAAATGCTATCAGAGAGGCTGTGAATGAGATTGGTAGGATCGTGGAGTCGGGGATTGTATGTAAGTGTATACCCGAGGAGAAACGAGTTGGCCTTGCTAGGCCTGTGGCAGAAAACTCAGGAATTAAAGCAGGAGCCTTAATGCCAGAGGTGGAGACTGGTCGCGTTTCTATCCCTGATTTTGAGCCTATTAAATTGCTTTCAAAACTGAGGCAGTTGGCAGTGGTCAGTCATGTGGACAATGCACTTGAGCTTGCTATGATGAGAAGTTGGTTGTCTGCTTGCTATCGACTCAAATGTGGTGTACAGCTTCCGATGTATTGCGATCCCCTTCCTATTGAAGGTATGGAGGACCCAGATCAGAATGTTATTGCAATTGATAATGAATTGAGTGTTCGAGTTGAAGCCCCTGTTGGTGGTCCAGCAGATTGGCTTTCATCACCGACCAAGACCCAACCTGATGATAAGAATAGTCATAAAAGAAAACTCAAAAGCTTGACTGAACTTATTGGGAAGAACTCAAACGTAAAACTGAGAAGTTGTAAGAAAGCTTCTGGCAAAGAAGGAACTGATTTGGCGAATGACACATCCTTGGTGAAAGGAAAGAAAAGTAATGACTCTGCCTCGGGTAAGAGAAGGAGCAAAAGAAAAACCGGTGCCTTGGAATACTCTGAAATTGCTAACAACACTGTTTTAAATGCAGAAATGGGTAATCTTGGAGGTATAGATGACACGAGCAATGGATCTTTATCTGAAAAACCAAAAGAAATCGAGATACCTAGTCCTAGGGAGGACAATGAAGCATTTGAAGCCTTATCTTCGCCAAGGGAGAGGAAGAAGAGTAAGTATTTGTCTCCTCCATACACAAATGTAACGTGGAGGATGGGAAATTCGAGCTTTAAGGCATATGCAGAGTTTCAGTCTGATTCCAAAAAATCGAAAAGAGATAACAAAGTAAATGCTACCGAGGATGGACAACTTGAAAGGGTGGATGCGCCGTCTAATGTTGAGACTCCTGAGGCTGTTAAGGTTGATAAAACACTCTCATTTTCTATATCCGACGTTGATGCGCCAGTAGATGCATTGTTGTTGAAGATCCAGTGTGCGGCTGTTAACCCCTTTTACCTGAGCAAGGATGGCTCCTTTGATATGGTCTTTGGATTTTGTTCTGCGATGAGAAAGTCAACTTACGCACATGGATCAGACTACAAAATATTCAGGAATAGTTTCCCTCGGAAACGAAAGCTGTCCACTTTGCAGTGTGAGATTCCGGAAAACAACCTGAAGTCTCCTAAATCAGTGAATGGGGAAGAATTAGCGAAGAGGAAGAAGAAAAAGCCCAAGACTTCCGGATCGAAAATTAATGCAGGTGACGCAGTGACGAACACTGATGCAGGTGACGCGATGAGAGAATTTGCACCTTCTCTTATTATGGTTTTCAAATCTGGAACTGCCTTACCTTCAAAGGAAGATGTCGTGAAGCATTACACTAATTTTGGGAGATTGTTTGAACACGACACTCGTGTTATGCCTGATTCTCAGCTAGTCCAAATTGTCTTTATGAAAGAAGCTGATGCAACTAAAGCATTCGAGGCTTCAATACGGGACAACACTTTTGGGTTCGAAAACCTCCTTTGCGATATGCTGCAAACTTCGCCTCGTTCAAGATCTGGTGCCCCTCGTCTAGAAGCTTCAGCTCCTGAAGGACAAGAGACATCTCATGATGTGGCATCAGAGGCAAGAGCTATGGCTAGTAATCTCATGCTGATGTCTGATACATTCGAGAAGTATCATTCCAAATTTTCGGAGGATGATAAATTGATGTTGAAGGAGGAGATGACACGACTCAAGGAGAAGGCGGTGAATGTCTGGGAAACTGTGAAAACCATCAGTGAGGCCGGAGATGCAGAGCATGAGCATGAGGCATCATCTTAGAGGAGTTAATTGGTACTATAATGCTATTGGTACTATAATGCTATAGAGTCTGATGTTGTTGGCATTTGTTGAGTAGTGTATTGCTGATACTTTTGGAGGTCTCTTGGACCTGATAGTGTTTACTAACTCTGCTTTTGGATATTGAAGATTGGTGGTTGTTGGGATATTCTTTTGTCCTTGTGTTTTAACATCTAGGTTTTCATTATCTTCTTCGATTTTTTGCGAATGTTTTCCTATGCTAGTATTTTTCTTGAATGTTTTCCTATGCTAGTATTTTTCTTAAATGTTCTGGGAATGCGGTAGGTTTTCTTGTTCTTGAATGATGCTTTAAACGTCACAGCGTGATTGCATGATGAACTCAGGTCAGAATACTCCTATGTCTAGTTTATCCACTACTTCTTTACCAAAAGAAAAAGAAAACCGTGGTACCAGATCAATACCAATATGTTATAATCATAAGAATATAATAGGCGTAGTCTCAGTAATAGATTGAGCTACAGAGCGCGTATAAATGTCACTGGTTATTTAACGCAACAACAGTGAAAGTTTAGAGGCTGTTGGATAACTTAGTTCCAGAATAGCTTGACAGAACTATCTGAAACCAACATAGAGCTTGTAATCGTATCTATATACAGTATGCAAATCTGAAAAGAGGAGTTCACGGACTACAAGATGGAGGGATAAAACACGGTGATATAGCCTTGGGTTGTTCGTACAAAATGGATAATGGATTAGGTTCCAGGAGCGGATGGTGAGGAATCTTCTATGTCAATGTCTTTAACGCCAGCAGTTACAGATGCTGCTGATATATCATGGGTTCCATTCGCTGTACTGCTACCCCTTGTCTCCTCATCGAAGTCATCTTCGGGAAAAGATCCTTGCCTACGGTGCTCTCTAACTTTCCGAAACTCATCATAATGAGCTTTCCTGTGCTCCTTGAAGCTTTTCTTCCTCCCAGTCTCACCAGAATCTGAGGGATGCATTGGAATGTGAGCAAGAAACAGAGTGACGAAAACCGGTACACTTGAGGTAGTGTGAGAATGGTCTCAGGCAAAAATATGTGAACTGAAGTTCTGAAAACAGATAATGTGTACCTTTTTCATCTTGATCCATATCATCTGCTTCATCTTCAGAAGAGGTCCACCCTGAGCAATGTGAGTTAGTTTTGCTGGAGGAAGCAAAATCATCTAAAGCTGAACGAATAGCTTCTGCATGCATTGCATCTTCAAAACCATCCTCAAAGCTTCTTGTTCTGGCTGGAGATAGCGAGTCTATACCAACAGACTAATTAGTAGAGAGGACAAAATAAGTAGTCTGTTTCAATGAAATAGCTAAACTAGGCAAATCGTATGCAGGCCATAATGAGTATGCACAGAACTATAGTTTGATTGATTGTGTAACAGAAACAAGTTAATACATCAATATATGAATTACTGAAAATAATGAGTCATCGACTTGCCCAGCTTGAGGTCACAAAAACATGAAGATTGATTGCAAAACAACAATTGTCAAAGGAAACTAAATCCATTCCGAAATCAAATGATAGGAAATACAGTGACATAAGTGAACGAATGAAGCATACCTTCATCATCAGCAATCATGGTATGAAATGGTGTCTTTGGCTCAGTAATTTTTTGCCTCACAGGTTTATTTGCCTCTATCTCACCCAGATTGGCTTCATCCCATCGAACTCGTGACCTAGCAGCATAAGTAAATAGTGAAAGCAAACAAAAGTTCAGCATAACTGAAAGATCGACACATCAAGCAATTCTAAATGGTTCAAGAAGTAATGAATATAGAAGACTCTTCCTTTAAGCATGCAAAGATATATTATAGTTAGAGGCACATTCTGATACGAACAGTGTCTTCATGTGAATATTATTCCGTACTATATATGTTTGCAAATTGCAACAACTTATGCCCCCCTCAACTAAAACATGGGCACCATACGCATCAGATATTCTTTTTGTAAAAAAAGAAGCAGCACATAATCTAATTGACAGGACACTTAATTCTCTGAGAACCAAAACTCCTGGAAAAAACGGGTTGCATTAATTACAACACAAAAAGACCATGAAAATAGTACGATTAAAAATTTACTTCGGCATTTCAGCAACTTCACAAGGCTTTGAGGCCTCTAATCACTCAGCTGACGCCAATTGGTTCACTTAACTGCAATAGGGAAACAAACAATTATTCCATGACAACATTTCCGACAGTCAGTAATCTGTAAACGCATCTGGTGTTTGCCTTTCGCTAACTAATGCAGCAACCACCTCATGGTATTTTCATACTTGTACCATATGCTTTATTGCATCGTATAAGGCATCATGAGCTAGTAGCAAAGAATAAACCAGCTGGCCTAACGACTATCACATAAATAGTGTGCTTGTGTGTAGTTCATAAGTCTACCAAAATTCCAATACATAATGAATCATGAAGACACCAATTGAGCAACAATAAGTGAATTCAGCTCATTTTTGCTCATACAGATAAACCAATGTCAATTTCGCCCAAATTAGATTAATCTACTGACAAATAGGGGAAAACACAGACCTAGCTGAAGCAAATCAAAATTAACAACCGCACTAGACTAATCCATGGAAAATAATACTTAATATAACACAATCCTTAGCTCATGTATTGGATTGGTGACTAAATTGAATAGGAAACGATTAAACAAACGGATTCATCTTTTTTTCCGGTCAATAAAAGCGATTCATCGGATATAACATTCAAGCGAGAAAAAACAGGAAGAATATAGAGCTGGAAGTGATGCAGATGACGAAGATGAATTGCAGAGAAGAAGCTTTTCATACCTTGAAGAAGAAACGTTGGATTGTTTTCCTTGTTCTTTTGCGTTCTCTCGAGCTGATGTTTTTCCGTAAAACTACTGTTATGGTTATGGGTGCATGACCACTTTCTTCTTTTGGATTATTGCGATTTTATTGTTTTTGTGTTAGGTAATTGGGTACTCCACTCTCTCGACTTGGAGCTCTATGTCAGGATTCGAACTTCCGACCTCTCATTTGACATTCCAGGTTAATCAATCACGTTTATAATTCATACGAAAGAGGATGATTATAAGATAACTTAAAGTGGAAATATAAAAAGGTTCACGAATGGAACCTGTATGAAGTTGGATTCCCACGAGAGGAGAATTTTATGTGATTATGACATTTTGGGCCAAAGGTTATTGTACAGTATGGTTGAATTAAGTCACGTAATTTACAGGCTATTGTGTGAGTTCGGTGAGTTTACGCGCTGCACACTTAAAAGTAGTTGCTATAACTTCAGTAAATTTTTTATTTAAAAGAGAAAAGTATCATCTTCGCATCAGATATGCCATGGTGGAATCTTCCTTCTCGCTAGAGTGGTTTTTTAACTGCATCTGACAAATTCTATTCATGAAAAGAGTATGAAATAAGGATCTTTGGGCTCTATATTCATCGTAATTTTGTATAGCTGAATTGAACTTCGACCTCAGTTCAACCTTCTTGTGCTACCTGACAAGATTATAAACCTATAATACGGTTCTTCTGCCTTCTATTTTTTTTTTTGACAATCACACATTCAATGTCAATGACGTAAAATTCAGCACCGTAGAGGATATAGGATTACATATGCCCCTAGCATCTAATAAGCCTTCCGCCGAATATATGACAAGGAAACAAACAACACACAGTAGTTTACATAAGAAATATTCCTACTACAGAAGTCCCAGAACCTTGTATATGATGCAGTAGTATTCCAAGATATTGGCATGCATCAAAGATGCAATAAGAAAAATTATATGCTGTCTCATAGACCATAGTCATAGCCAAATAAAGTGGGCTAACCACTGTTCAAAGACAATTATACTCTAATTACTTGGAGAGATTTCTGGTTCATGTTGAATCATCAGTGTCATCAGTATCACTCCCATCAGCCTCCCCAGTAAGTGTCCCAGCTTCACGTGCATGAGGCTTAGTTGAAGGTGCAGCAGCCGCTTTCTTACCCGAACCGATATTCTCAGCAGTTCCACCTGCCATAATGGTCTGCAGGTCCTTCTCAACACGGCGCACAACCTCAGGATTCAAATCAGGCTCTCGGCGAAAACGTCGCCTACGAGCATCCCTCATAGGTGGGGTTAGGCCATGCCTATATTCCACTGCTTCTGGGACACTATCCTCATCCTCCTCTCTCACCATAATCATTTGGCCAATGTCTGCAGTTTTGACCAATGCGTTATCATCGTAAGTTTTGTATGATTCTACAACAGTCGGAAGATCCAAGAGAGAAGCGGGGAAGTGATCATTGCCAATAACAAATGTCCCAGTCCTTCCATCCTCAGAAAAGGACAAGTCCAATGATTTGTCTTCGGAAGATGAAGATTCGTTCAAGAGCTGCTCAATCCTCTCAGCAACAGAGGGCGGCACTCGGAGTACAAATTGCTCCTCCATGTGTTTTCTCCTAAACTGAACAAGTCAATTCACTTTCCAACACCAGTCGGACGGATGGTGGTCACCGGTGATTGCTCTGTTCACAATCCCCTGGAGCTATGCCTGCCTGTCAATGGATCTAAACCATGTAACCTCAGCAATTTTCATAAAACGAATCCTGTTTGAAGAAGTTAAAAGGCAGAGTAGAGATCTTACACTAGACTTAACCTACAAAAACAATAGCAAAGTAATGCAAAGTACTCCACCAAGCAATGTATTTGCATCACAATATAAAAACTCCAAATACAATCTGAACTACGAAGCATTCCGTTTAGCTCAATGCTGATTGTATCAGCATTTGCAGAATTTCTTATGTTCTGTGTAATCCATAAGCATTAACAAAATTCCAACACACAATGACCCACGAGGATAACAATTAGTATTTTCAGCTCAACTGTACATGTTGTACCACGTTTGTACCATACGCCTGATTTTTCGCATGATAAAAGTTACTAACACAAAGCATCATGAGGCTGTAGCAAAGTTTATACCAATCTGGCTTAAAAACACATTCACGTACACAGCATACTTTGTTCCATGTAGTTCATAAACACACGCAAAGTTCCAATACACAATGAATCATGAAGACACAATTAGTGAATTCAGCTCAAATTTAAAAGCTGTACCACATTCACACCAAATACCTTATTTTTCGCATGATACTAGTTACAACACATAAATCATCATGAGCTTGTAGCAACATTTAAACCAAGCTGACATCAAGACATTCGCGTAAATGGTGTATCCGTGTAGTCCATAAACACACTGCAAAATTCCAATACACAACGAATCACGACGACAATTAGGGAAAAACAAAGACCTAGCTCATTTTTAGCTAATACAGATAAACTAGTGTCAAATTTTCCCCAAATTAAATTCAGCTGGGGACAAATAGGGAAAAGCACAGCCCTAGCTGAATCAAAATCCAAACCAACTATCGCAGAAGCCTATTCATGATAAAGACACTACCAAACAAAATCATTAGCTCATGAATTGCACCAGTAACAGAATCCAAATTCAATCGAGAGAATCGATAGAAGTAGAACAAACGGATTGATTCCCTTCCGGTTAACAAAATCAATTCAACGGAGATAAATTTGAAACGAGGAAAACAGGAAGATCAGAGAACTGGAAACTAGTGGAGATGACGAAGATGAATTGCAGAGAAGAGAGCATTTTCGCACCTTGAAGAAGAAACGTTCGAGATTTTTCGTCGTTGTTTTGTTTTCTCTCGAGCTAATATTGATCGGGAAGCCTGTGCTGAGTGCTGAGAGAGGTTTTAATTTTTATTTTTACTTTTTTTTAGATGATTTTATTTTTACTTTTTAAGGTGCTAAAAAACATCATTATATATAAGTATAACTACCGAGTACCGAGGTCACTTGCGCGACAATATACCGACCCTTTTAGCCAGCACGGTTACTTCGTGTATGTGTATCTAGTGTTCCTTGGGTGATAATATGCTTGCGGCTTGCCCCGCAAACTAACACGTACCATAATCCGCATATTTTGTTCTCACCATACGCGTACTGGAAAAACGCTTAACTAGTGAATTTTTATGTTAATATGAGTAACGTCTTCTGTCCATTTTAACATTTCTGAAACTTTGGAATGCTGCAAATTTATTTAACTAAGAACGTATGTGATTTGAGCGGTGGATTTTCTTCTGTACGTTAGATGCACAAAAATGCAATTTGATAAGATCTTGAACATTTTACATGTTAATAA
>JAYMSL010001918.1:0-15571 GCA_036897195.1 Plantago coronopus
TAATAATCCCTTTTGATTATAACAAGTAGTAACAATCACCACCAACCTCAAAATATTTAATAAAGTCAAAATAAAGAAAACTGTTTAACACCTTGACTTCATATATTAGTTCCTTGCAAGAACTTTGGGAAATGGTCCCGACCACCCCTACATCAAGTGATAAGAATCAGTCAACGAGTTGCCTGAAGATATTCAAAACAAAATCATAATATGGTCTAACTACTTCAGTTATAACTTATCTCGAAAGCCAAAACTGTCCTAACTGCCTCCTACACAAAGTATGACGAAAACATGACAATCCTCAAGATATCAAAAACAAAAACAAAAAAAAGATTGGAAAATTGTCTAGCTCCCTGAGTTACCAATCTTGGCAAAAAAAAGGTTAAGAGACACCTTAACCACCTCTCAACACCAAGTCACAAACCCATTGTGTCTAGTTAATATATGTCACAGAGTCACAGTGCACAACAACTTACAAAATAATTCAAGTGTCAAACCCAATCCTACGGTCTAGTGGCACGAAAATTATCAATAAACACGATAAAACCTCAACCTGGGCAGAATCTATTGAAGACAAACATGACCTCATCAAGACATAAGCAAGACAATACAAATTCCACCCCAACTCACTCACTAATCACAAGACACATACCACAATACAAAAGATAACATGACACAAAACAAAAACAAACTTTAATTACACAATCATCAAAACAAAACCCATACATAAGTGAACAATTATACCATGGCTTCATACCTTTGTCATCTTCCAATACTCTATTTCACTCTGCACATATTTCTAATACTTCAATTGTTCTTTCTGCCTAAACTTTGCATGTCTTCCTTCTCGTTATCCGTTAATCACATGAAACGTACTAGAGTTACAGCTTCACATATACATAAGATTCGTTAAAAACCGATCTATACATGGTCTGGAAAACATTATCTCAACTGAGCTTCACCAAACTAATGGAACAAAAGAAAGCTTTAACTTATCACTAATCATTTGATAATTGCTCTTATTCATCATCCATACTCCTACCTTCAAAAATGTAGTATATATCTATCATTTAGAAAAGTCATAAACCTCTAAAGTATTATGTAGAGAATGACTTAAGGATGACACCGATACATTTTCAACAAAAATAACAATTCAACCGATATGATCTCTAAGTGCATGACTAATATTATTGAATAACAAATATTTGACACATATCACATTCAACAAGATATATACGAGTAGCTATTTACATTTACACGCAACATGGTTCTTAGATATGGTTATCCAAGTAACTTGGAGTACACCTCTTATCCATAGGCTTAGTCCAAAAAAAACTTGATTAATTGGAGATGTTAATCTCGCTAAAAAACTATAGGATACATCTAACTTTAACCATGAATAGTGTAACACAATATTTTCTCATATTAATAAAATACTGAATCAATCTTTCAAAAAAAATGTCATTCAATTATGAATTCTTTAAATTTCTGTAACAAATAAATGAAATTAAAGTGAGTCAGTCTTGTGAAAAAACATAATATTATTATTACACTAAAACAAGTACTGATACACTACATTTCAGTAATGATACATTCCGTATTTTGAGTTTTTCCTTCTTAATTTTGTAAATTAAAGTAGGGACATTTTGTGATTTAATTCATGAAAGTATTTGGGGTGTCATTGTGGAAGTATAAAAGTATAGAGTATGTACAGAACAAGTCATACAAGTACCATGAGTGATTTCCATGGGCCCCACATCTTCTTATACACTATAAAAAGTTCTTCTTCTTCTTCTTCTTCTTCTTCATTCTCTTCAGTCTCTACTCTCTGATTGCAGCACTCTTTACATGCAATTCCAGTTCAACCATCTGTAGACAATCCAAGAGGGGACCAACCCGAAATTTCTGAAGGTAAGAACCTTCTTCATTTCTCTTTTCCGTTAATATCACCCATTTGTTATGATCAAGTTTCGATTTTTAACCTTGCAATGTCTGTCTACAATCAAGATTTTTAGTTTGGTTGTTTTTCTGATTGAATGTGTAGAGAGTTTCGATTGAAGGAATCCCATTTGATAAGAAACTCTCTCTTTGTTTTCTGTTTCTGGATTTTGAGTTTTTGTTATCAAGTTGAATAAGGATGAGTGCTTTCATAACTATAAACTATATAAACTATGTGTATGTGTACCGTTTTTTTGGAAGAACTTGAGTGACTTCTGTGAACGGGAAATATACTAGTGTAACTCAAAAGAATAAAAATAGAAAGAGCCATCCATGGGAAGTAAAGGGATGGTTAGATTTTCGTGGAGGTGGGCGTTGTTTGTTTCTTGATTTGGAGAAAGTAGTACTATTAGGTAATTTTTAAGGATTCTTGAGGAAGAGTAACTGTTATTGAAATTCTTGGAGGGATTTAACTTATTGGGTCTTTTGGGATTGTACTGAACACAATTATGGGTTTTTATTCTGCTTAAGTAGATTATTTCTGTCTGACAGTGGAAATTTCAATGTCTTTTGGGATTGTACTGAACACAGTGCTTTCTTTGATTGCTGACCTTTGTTGCTGTATTACATGACCTTTGTTGCTGCATTTTTAATTGATATGTTGCCAATGATTTCTGACTTATACTGTACTACCTCCAGTTTTTAATGTTCACATATCAAGATATTTAGGGGGAATGTAAAGTTGTATGAGTTAACCATTAAACATTGGTATTTGTTAAAGTTGGAATATTTTTGGTTAATATTATTGAAAATCTAAAACTTCAAACATCTGTGGAAGCTTCCAAAATGCTTAAACTTCAAACAAACAAAAGACGAGTTAACTTTTTCTTAAATCAATACTGAGACTGAGAGTATCACAATTGTTTCTTGAATTGCATATGTTACCAAAATGACCACATTACATGCCCTTTGCTTCTGTAATTTAATTGGATATGTTGGTAGGGTATCGGGGATGCACCTCTGTTTCTTGCTGAGTTCTGATAATACATGTCAGTTGCTAATAGACGCTTTACTCTGAGATAATATTTTCATTCTGTCTCTTCTTTGTATGTGAAGGATGAAGCTAGAACCACTCCCTTCTAGCTCTTCATGCAATGATGATGAAACCAATAATCTGAAGTACCTGCTTGGTGTTTTTGGTTCGGTGGTTTCGCTCGAGGACATAGCTTCAGCTTATTCTGAGACAGGTCGAGACGTAAGTGCTGCTGCTGAAATACTACTTAGTAAAAAGGAGAGTAGCGGCTTTTCTGGGCCATCTACGTCCAAACTGCAGGATTGTTTAGGAGGCGAGTCTAGTAAAATTTCTGGGAGTTTGTATAACCATTTAGAGCAAGATCATGGTGCTAATAATATGAAGCAGAAGAGATCCTCAGCATCGATGGGAACTGTGGTGGGTATGATTGGGAGGGACTATGCTAAACATAAGCCTCAATCTAAAGGCCCGTGTGAGAGTTACAAACCGCTGAAACTGAGTTCAGATGAAATTCCAGTTGCTACAATCTGGGGTGAAAAGGATGAGTCTGAATCTAAACCTAGAAATGAAACCATGAGCAGTGATATTGAAGATTTTGTTTTTGAACTGCTTGGAAATGGATTTAAGATGGATAAGACATTAATTCAGGACGTCATTGGTAAGCCTATCTTTTGTTTGCTTTATTCTTTCATTAGCTTATTAGTATCTCTACTATCTCCCAAAATTAAATTATCTATCCATAGCTCACCCTCTTATCTGAGAAACTCCCATCGTATGCTTATATTATCGAGGGGCTCCCTATTCATTGACCTGAGACTTTCACTTCATATTGATGCACATAATTTTTTGAACACTCATTTTTTTCCTCTTTTCTCGTTTGTGGCATGTAATCTTACCTTGAAGTTGATCTAAATTTCATATTGTAGCTCCATTTTGATTAATCCCATCTAGTCAACCCTTTGCCTTAGATTAATCTTGGGAACACTTGTTACGGATCTGTCTGTATGTTGTCTTGATGCACCCCTGGCTCTAGTTCAAGCGTTCTTGATTGATACTGCAGTTCAGGCTATTTATCTAGCTTATGACTTAATTTCCTCATTTCCTCAAATGTTGACATTCATATGAACTGCAAACTTCTCCTCTTGTACATAAAAAACTCTCTATAGTCATATCATATCATTGGAGCAAGGGAAAATAGTTCTATAGAGAGGTTATGCTTATACGTCGGATTTTTTAGGAAAATAAAAATTGTTGTTCTTGTAACAACAAGTGTGTGTGTGAGTGTGTGTACTGTGAACCAAATGTAAGTACCTAAAGAAATCTAATTAAACAAATGGCTTAACTTAGGAGATACTTGTATTCCGGAAGGTGCAAGGTCATCTAAATTAACAAGAAGGTGTTTACATGAACAAGCTGCTATCCTAACACAAACTAGAGGAAATGGTAACAACCTTACTAGCTATACAAATTAATTCATTCACATTAATCGGCAGCATTTTACTATTATACAACATCTTTTACTTGATGTGGCAAGAGACACACACATAATTGCCCTGCTTACTTACAGGTAAGCGCCCCAGAACCCCAAAATTCGTTTTTCCTCTCGTAACGTCTTTTAGCCTTTTTAAATGACTTAATTAGTCCATATTGATCTCTTCATGCTAGTGTGCATTATCACCCTTTCACTCTAAGTGATTTTAGTGACTTAACGCTTTAGTGACTTCCATTTAGCAAATAGAAGTTTGTGGACCCATAAGATCAACACAATGAACCAATTGAAAGCTCATTCGTATTGCTAAAATCTCCAACACTCATCTTAAAATACGAGAAAACAATGTGTTGCATTTTCACGTGTAGACCCTACATTGTATTCTCTAAACAGGTGTATTTGAGACTATTGTATGCTTCATTTCTTCTGATTGAGCGATGTTCGTTATATCATATATGCATTCTGAAGTTAGGAGATATGCTTTATTCTAACTCTGCTGTTATTCATTTTGCAGGTCAATGTGGATATGATATGCAAATGGTAAGTCTACTTTCAGATATTACTTTACCTGTTAAAAATTGTTATCTCATTTCCTAGGAGCACTCAGATATGACGGTACCTTTTCATGTGTTAGTAAAGGTTGCAATTTCATTTCTTTACTGTTGTTGGTTTTCGTTTTTGTGTTTTGTTTTTTTTTTCTTTCCATTGTCACGTATACAAAGTCTTGATTTTCTTAAGGTTTACTAATTTTTCTGTCCTTTGATTTATATTTAGTGGCGAAATGTTCAGGAAAAAAAATATAAGAAACATTTACTCTGGGTCAGCAATCATTTTCCTAGTAATGATCATTTTTAACGAATAGAGTACCTCTTTACTAGACAATCAATTTGTCTTTGATTTCATAAATTAATCGCCTTCTAAATCATTTGCTCTTAAAATATTACAGAGCGTTGACAAACTTCTGGACATGTCAGCAAAAACCCTGGGAAAGAGTGATGATGTTGTCAGGTCTTCTGGAAATGTAAGCTGTGCCTCTTCAAACATCCGTCAAATGTTGAATCTATTACCTTTTCTAATGGCATCAGATGTATTTGTCATACTGATCAAATATACTTTTATTGCTTGTCTTAACTATGCCAAACATAAGATGGAGAACGGGTTTGGTGTGGAGTCCAAAATTAAAAGTCCATCCCCGCCTGCTGAGTCTGCTGGAAGGTATGGTTCTTAAAATGGGAATATACTGGAAGAACTCCGTCAAACAAGTTTATTATGCTTTTTTTTCTTTTTGTTCGATGGAAACATCTTCTATTCTGCTGGTACTGAAAAAGTTTGAAAACTGAACTTTTTACATTTGGCTCTTCAGACTCAACGCTGACAAGCCTCAGGCAGAGAAACAAAAGGGAGACATCCAGAAAGAAATTCTGGAGTCTCTATTTAGTGTGACAAGGAAAGTTGAAGAGCCAGAGCCAGGGCCGCCAGTGAGACGAGTTCGCCAATATCCTTATGGTAGGGTTGTGTCAAACCCACTGAAGGAAACTATTATAGAAGACTTTACCTTCATTACTAGAGGATCAGGGAACAGCACACGTAAGTAATTTCCGTCTGATGACATGATCTTGTGTCATTTACTCATTGAGCTTCTTAACTCTTAAATAGAAATGCATGACACCTCGGGGCAATTCTGAGTGCTATAATTTGTTTGACTTTTAACTCCGTTTGATTTGCAACTAATTTGTTTGAAATGACCTAGATTATGAACATAAGTTGATGTTAATATTCATATTATGAGTGAGGTCCCATCACTCCCATGTATTTATCTCTCTGATATAACCTTTAAAAAATGATTTCTAGCAAATCATTTTGTCAACTGTAACAAAGTAAACAGTCTGTGGGTCGGATTCTTCCTTTTTTTTTTAATAAAAAATAAAATAAATGTTTGTCATGGTGATCACAGTCCATCCTTTTAATGATAGCAATTCCAGCTTATCTTCATGTAGATATTATGAATTTACAAGTAGTTTCTCTTATTCTATTCAAGTTACATTTTCTCCTCCTAAACACAAAATGAACAGATAAACATATCTAAGGAGTAAGGAGTCTACAACTGCACAATTATCATCAGAATATTTATATTTTTCCATATCATATAACTGTGCTTCCAGGCGTGTCAGATACTGAAGAAAATGAGAAATCCTACGAGGAATGCCGCGATGCTGTGAAGGAGTATTGGTTTCTTATGAAAGAGTACTACAAAGCTGTAAGTCCTTAGCTAGTCTGCTATAACTCGAAATTTTCCATTTCTAACATGTCACAAGTTTCAAACCACTAGGGCACATCTATCGTTTTCATTTTCTAGACATCAATAATTTCTGGTTCTCTGATTCAGTATATTGGTTTCAACAGGCTGTGGATAAATTCAGCGAAGGGGAGTATGAAAAAGCTCAGAAACTGAGTGAAATGGTATGCTAAATACATTCATGTGCAATGAGAGGCTTTTCGTGTGCTTTCACTAAGTTCAATATCTTGAAACTGAAATTTACCGTGTGCTCCGCATGCTTTGGTTCTGTTTTGTTCAGTGATCTTAGTGTAACTAAATCCCTTTTGGTACTTATCCTATTGTAAATCCAATATGGTTTCATTTAAAAGAATTACACGGGACCTATCATGTAGTAATCCTCTACGTATTCCTGTCAAGAATAACATTTCATATCTGGATTATATTCTCTCTTTCCTCAGACAACTAACTTCTCCTAGCGTTGCCAGATTTTTAAATCTAGCCTATTAGTTTGTGTGTCGCTTTCTATTATTATCATGCATCCAACACTATGGTTCTCTTTTTCTGCTTACTATCTGTTAGACCAATGTGTCGTTGATATTTGTAAAATTTTATTGCGATCAGACCAACCAAAGTAATTAGGCATTGAGACTCTTTTGGATGTCATTACTCTTATTATTGCTAATCTAAGGTTCCACTGTTCAATTTATTACTGAGTTTACTATTCAGATGATTTTATTTTTGGAGCGGTGTTTCAGGGTAATATCTACATGAAGAAGGCAAGAGAAGCAGATGATAAGTCGCACGAATTAATGATTAAAAGCAGGTTAGAAAACAAGAGTTCTTTTACCTCTCTCTGATGAATGTTAGGGCCTTTGACTTACTAGCATTGATAATATGACTGACTTGCTCCAACTTACTCTCAGTAATTACGAAGAAGAATTGTCTATTAATGTTTACCATCTTGACCCAAAGGATGCCAGGCACCATCTGAAGCTTCAGTTGAAATGTTATGCGGGATTGGATAGTGAGCCCTTATCAGAGAACAATGTTCTTTAATAACTATGTTTATGTGTAAAATTTGTTTATTTATTTTTAATGTTGCTCTAAATCTTGTTTTTGTCAGCATATCACAATATGAAAATTGTAGTTGGTACTGATGGTGGAGCCCAAGATGTCAGGCGGAAGCGCTGGGTATGTTTAACATTCAACTTACTAGAGCTTGTTGATTTCCCTGTAGTCTCCCGGTGACATATGAAGTATAACACAGTGTTGACATATATGCTGCAGGTCACTAATCTTCTGGAGAAAGAGTCAATTCCATGGACCGAAGAAGGAGATGGCTGGATCATTTGTATCAGAATTAACGAGCTTGACCGAGATAAGTTGAGTTTTGCTGTTGCGAAAAAGTAAACGCGAGGGCGTCTCTGATGATTTTTTGCCTTAAATTTCCTGAAAAGGCTGTTGACGAGCTTATCATAACATTCTAGTTACTGCATTTTGTAGTAAAATAGCAAAATAGAAATTGAAACCACATTTTGTATGAGTTCAGGTTTACAAGTCCTGACAAACCTGAACTGTGCAGCACAGCAGCAGTCTACATGCACCTGAACATTAAGGTTTTTTTGTTTTTTGGAAGCAGAAAACAGAGAATATTTATAATGGTTACCCAGATGAACATCAAGGTTTCTTTTTGTTGGTACTTCAAGTTTCAGATGATTCTTGTATTGAATTGGAGCAAGTTTTGTTATCTTGCTTGGCACATTGCCAATAAGTTATGCAGTGCAGCTCACAACTATACAAAATGTGATTTGTCTCTTGGTGTCTACAGTACTTTTTTAAGCCTTTTTTTCATCACTAGCTAGTGGGGCAGTGGCCCCACAGTGGGTCCCACTATTCAAGAGAGACCATTGGTCTCGTCCCTAACATAGAATAAACCTGAAAATTGCTTTTAAAAACAGTTCTCAGGAGGCTGATGGTGTGATTCAGTGAGTTAGTGACTACAATTACGATGCAAGCAGGATTATCTAATTTTTAAGGATTTTGAGCAACAACTCCATCTGTGGTTTACTCCGTTGTTTCCTACCCTTTGTCTGTTCCGTCTGTCTCATGGAGTTAGACACCGTGTGGTAAATTCTTTATTTAGTAGTATGTGATTGTGCTTCCGATGTGGTTTTTGATGATTCTGAAATGTGATAAAAAGTTGTACGAGTCTTATTTATTGAAAACAAGTCTACAATTTACGGACGCGACGCCCAAATCAAAAGAACCAAAGAATACTACGCCACTAATAGTAATACCCAATCTTACCAATATATTACATGCAGGAAAAGTACTCATGAGCATGTGGGCTTTGAAATATTATTGCCTGATAGATGAATTCGGCCACGTACAGTTGTCCTAAAAAACTTTCAATTCGCGACCCTTTCCCTCTTGCTTGCTTGCTCATCAAAGCTATGAGGTGTGACATGTTCGGTTACTTCTAGCCATTCCATGATTGCTCAATATACGCGTCGTAGCAGAAAACATGCGCAAAACAAGTGTTCCGGTGTCTCAGTTCCTCCCCAAAATCCGTTTGTACAGTACCAAAGTTTGCAGGCCTACCTGTTGTAGGCAGGCTATTCTGGAGCCAAAGCCACAAAATAAATACTGCCTTTGGGCGTGCATGGTTGTGAAGTAGCAGGCTTCTCCATTCAACTTTTGTCTTTTCTCCCCGGATTGCTTGGTATATCTTCTTCAGGTTATACATCCATTTCATAGTAGCCTTGCTCCATTCTTGAGAGTCACTGACCATCTCCCATGCGTTGAACGCCTTTCACATGAGGCGAGAACATGTATGTAGAAGATGATTGGTATTCATCAATCGAATTATTGAGCATCCTTTCATATAATAGATATGCACCCATCGTATCCACAAGATCAGGGGCGGAGACTGGGAGCCCCTAAATTGATAAAACATCATCATTGTCCCCTCTAAACCTAATTCCTGGCTCCGCCCGGCACAAGATATCCTACTTATCTTGGATATTTCAAAAATTTTTAGTAGCTATTAGCACCATGTTCCATTCTTATGAAGAGACAATATTTAGTCCATCAGCTAATGGATCACATACATGATCCCAAGCTACTAAAGCTTTAAGCAGATGGTTGTTCTTGGCTGTCCGTCCATAAAAATGGTGACAAATGCTTTCACTGTGATGCAAAACAGGAACAAAAACACTTACATTGAAGAATTCCTTAACGAAAATAAGACGGTATGCACGACTTCACAACCTGCATAACTCAATACTTTGGAACTCCATACAGCGTATAGAATTTCTGAATGAGATAAGAAATTCGTTTTGGGTCAATGTTATGAATTGTAGGACGTTTGAGAAAATTAGATAAGAAATTGAAGATTCGTTCATGTAGCCACTTCCCAAAAGAAAATGAATTTAAAATGATCACTTTTTTGCTTTTGAAATAATGGTTGGCTATTTCTTGTTGCTTGTGGTTGTGGCTTTCACTTTCTATCTTTGTTGGACTTCATCAGGCCCATATATACATCTAGTCTAGATTAATCATCTAATCATTCATTAATTTATTTCTTCATTATGTTTACCTCTCAACACAGTGTTGACATTTATGTTGTAGGTCACTAATCTTTTGGAGAAAGAAGCAATTCCATGGCCCGAAGAAGGAGATGGCTGGATCTTTTGTATCAAAATTAACGAGGTTGACCGAGATAAGTTGAGTTTTGCTGTTGCGAAAAAGTAAACGCGAGGGCGTCTCTGAATTGGCTCTGGGAGATTTGAGACTCACATGATGATTTTTTGCCTTGAAATTTCCTGAAAAGGCTGTTGACGAGCTTATCGTAACATTCTAGTTACTGCATTTTGTAGTAAATAGCAAAAAAAAAAAAAAAAAAAAAAACTGAAACCACATTTTGTATGAGTTCAGGTTTACAAGTCCTGACAGACCTGAACTGTGCAGCACAGCAGCAGTCTACATGCACCTGAACATTAAGTTTTTTTTTTGTTTTCTGGAAGCGGAAAATACAGAATATTTATAATGGTTACTCATTTACTCAAATGAACATCAGATTTCTTTTTGTTGGTAAGTTTCAGATGATTCTTGTATTAGAGCAAGTTAAAGTCTTTGTTTATATCATTGTTTTGTTTCTTATAGTGTATCAGTAACTAAATTTGTAAGGACTTATTTTTACTTGAGTTAGAATATATGTATCTCGCGAAACTATAGACTGCACCTTTGCTGAGTGTAAGGTTTCCCCTTGATCATCTCTGGTGCCATCCAACGGTAAAATCCAATAATGGCGCCTCTGCTTTCTGTTTCGAAACTAGATGTCCCGAAATCTGCAACCTTAACATCCATGTCGTCGTTTGGATGCAAGTTGCTCGACTTTAGGTCTCTATGATACCATGTACGACGCCTTGTGAGTGAAGAATATTCCATACCATGTGAAAGGGAATACGACTTCTTCTCCAAGAAAGTCTTTAATTCCCTTTCGACATGTACTCTGTTAGGATCAAGTACACGGGCGACTTTTCTAAAGAAGCAAAGTAGTGCAGTATATTGGGATGATGGAGCCTGGAGAGAATTTCAACTTCAGTGCTGAGCTGAAGATGCTGGAGTGTCCGGTGGAGTATATTGGGATGATGGAGTCGAAGATGTTTAATAAATTCTCAACAAAGGCGCTATCACTGGGAACAACTCGACCACCTCCTCCTTTCAAACGTCTTAATTTGATCAACAAATGTTAAACCTAAGGCCTCTCGGCCAAAAATCATATCAATTTGAAAACGAAGCTCAACTCAAACCAATAGGTCGGGAGTTATAGTCAACCCTTTACCGTTTAAAAAAAAAATTCCATCTTCTAGATTTTCTATCTGAGATTTTCTTGCTACCGCTAACTAGGATGGGATCTGCAGAACTATAGCGTGACGTAGAAAGGTTTTCTATCTGAGATTTTCTTGCTACTGCTAATAGGATGGGATCTGCAGAACTATACCGTGACTTACAAAGGTTTAAAGCATGCTAGAAGTTCTTAAAACACAAATTCAAAACAGATGTTAGAAACTTTAGCCCATAACTTAGCCTACTCATTTAGAAAAATGTCAAACATACTGTACTAATACACAGACAATCTGCAAACCACAGATTTTACTCGTTACCAAACCTGCAACTCATGTGCTCTTCTGCGATTGTATGAATACGATCACGCATTACATTCAAGGAACAATAACACGGGAAATATAACTGGTAGAAGCATGTGCGCGAGGATGGCAGGTGATGCGAGGACTCTGATGTCTTAACAATGCAGAGCCGAGAAGCCAAACCACTGAAACCTTCAAAGGGTAAATATTTTATCGACGTCCAGAAGAAGAGAAGAATTTTTTTCTGCTCTTTGTTCATGTTCCTGACAATCTGAAAAGTTGAAGTTGGTTAAGCACCGCATACACAAACAGATACAAGTCAGAAAAATAATGAAACTTTTTAACTGCAGACGCCTCTTACGACAATAAGTACAATGAGTTTTCAGACGATGTTAATCTAACTGAATAGCATACGGTGTTAATCTGACTGAATAGCAGAAATTTTAAATTAGAAATTTCAAACATGAGAATGAACATTGTAGGGGAATGAACACATTAGAAGATGCACAGAAAATGTGCCATATTACCCAACAAGGAAGCAATTTATCTTGCAGTAACCAATAAGCCACTTTGTCTAAGCATACAGGTATCCGAGAGGGGTTCTTCTGTTAAGCAATGCAAGAAATCGTAACAGCACATTTGTTCAAATATAAAGATGATTAGTTCCTAGTTAGTACTAAAAATGCACAATGCTCTATAGCAAAGATCTATATACACCAAGGAGCACATGATATAGTTCATGGATGTTCACTACTAAAAATGGCTTCACAGTCTTTTCAAATCGACTTTATTAAGGCACCTAATTGTAATTTCGAACAAAAATCAAGTAGGCCCTATCACTTTGATAATCTTCAAAGACAGACGTATTTTACTAATTTCTCCCTCCGTCTCAGACAACATCTTGCATATATGATTTATATCTGTCCCATTGCCATATTTAGCAAATTATACACACCCATGTGCAGTAAATTGAACTCCAGACTGTCTTGTCTTTTGTATTTTTTTAAATCAAAGAGTTGCAGGAACTATGCAGATGTATGCTTAAATAAAATGTGTGTTTTTTACTAAAGGAACATATGTACCTCCCAAAACCAGGATATGTGACGATCAGATACTTCGTAACCATGGTAATCTGTATGTGCTCTCCAGTCATCCACACATATCTCACTTTCATCACCATGGAGCATTAAGTCGAGATCCTCTAGGTACAAGCTTTGGAAAAAAATTTCCGGAGTGCTAGGGATTCTCATAATATCACAAAAACCCTCGGCAAAATGAGCTACTTGTTCACTAATAGCTGTAACAAAGACCTGTTTGATAAGAGAATCCACATATTGCTTCCTATTTTTGCTATTTACAGGAATGCTCCTACCGCTGGGGCACAAATCAACCACCTTCCTTGATCCAAACTTTTCAATTTCATGAGAAAATGTCAAAGTAAGTTCATCTGTGTCTAAAATTGCAGGATCCATCTCCAAGATTTTCTTGTAGCTGCTATACAGTACTGGATCTGCATCCTGAATATCATCCAGGGAAATTCTCTGCCCGGCTAATTGCAAGAAAAATACACGGTCAAATGCAATTCCAATTTGTATCTTGTGCATCAGTGCTAAAGCAATTATCCTGCCAGAGAAGCGAAAATATTGAAGGTGCAATGGATCCTGCTCAGATTCTGCAATTAGGGAAAAGCGCAAAATACAAATCAGTATTCAGTAGTACTACTTATTTTATACTAATACGCGCGACACACACTACACGTGTGAGACAATATTATTTGAAAAATTAGATGTTTGTATTCAATCTACAAACTAAAGACTACAGTTCTTCAATCTTTCTCTTTGCACAAAATGCAACTTATAATTTTTTCACCTCATATACTGTAACTCATGAAAGTAACTATTGATCTTTTATATAATTCTAAATCATGCCTATTTCTTTCAACTTGTTTGCACGAGATCTAGCGCATCAGAATTCATGTTGAAAATCTATAAATTGAAAAGTCTGTCCAGTTGTACTGAATTGACGAGCAATAAAGAAAAATTGAAAAAAAAAATACATGGAAAAATCATAAATGAGCCTTATTACCCTAATCATATGCTTCTAAACGGTTGGATACACAATAACATATCCTATAATCAACATGGATTCTAAGTAGCATGCATGGTATATTCTGTTAATCATGAATCTATCAATGAATCATTAAACTACCATGAAATATCACTTTCAGAATGCAAATGACATACTCCCTCCGTTCTTTTATAACCTTCATAGGGTTGACTTTTCTCGAACTTTGACCGCAAATTACTCCCAAATCATAACGTATAAAAATGTAATAAGTTATGTTACATAAGTGTACCTAATTATTTTCATAATATATTTTTTAAATATTTTTTCGTTGTATAATTTTCGAGTAATTCGCGGTCAAAAAAGCTTGTAAAAGGATGGAGGGAGTATTAATTATCTCTGAAGGGTCCTCCGTTCTTTTTGTTGTTGCCGCAAGTACAAACGCCTCATCTCTCGGAAGTCACAAAAGCTTCTTTTGCCAAACTTTTCTTCACTCCAGAATACAAACAGTTGCCAAAATAATTATAAGACATAGTAATTGTCATGAAAAAGAAGTATTCATTTGCTCGTTGATTTCAGAGAGCAAGACCAAGCATAAGCCGTCACCAACAAACAACAACAAAATAAAATGGATTGGATCAGCCATATTTTCAAGTGATAAGCTCAATTGAAAAGAGCAGTACTAATCATAATCTCTGAATCCTAAAGTTCATCAGTTGTTTCGCTTATATACTTGAACAAAGAGGGAATGTGGAAACCGATTTATTAATCGGGAAGAGTTAAGGAAAGAAAGACCTAAGAAGGTATGAAAATAAAAGGCACAGACGTCATGCGAAACGAAAAGTGTGACATACAAGCACAGTTCTGTTAAAAACCCTGTTCACTCGTGAGTGAATGCTAATTTTCCTATATATTATGGTTAACACAAGCAGTAGAAATGCAAGATAAAATGCTGTGTAGTCACAAAGAAACTAGTAGAGACTTACCTGTGTTTGGAAAAAATCTTCTAAGGTTACTAGGGCAAGCCCTAAAGAGGCCATTCTGAGGATTAAATATTGCTTGGCATACCAGCAAAAACCACTCCCTTAGAACACCAAAGCCAATGGCTTCCTCATCCTTGAACTGCATGAATAGACCATGATGCAGATGTTTTGGCTTCGAGTTCCCAATGTACTGGAATGACACTGACAATAGGTTGGACCTGTCAATAAGCATCCCATACTTCTCCCTACCAATTTTCAGTTTAGGAAGCATCATCAATACCAATTCTCTCCTCACCTCGAATTTGGTTGCTTCCTTAACCTCAAGGATCCATTTAACTTCTTTCAAAACATTTGCATCTGCATGCTTAATAATGAGATTACAGAATACATCCTTTCTCCGTATTAAGGCATCCAAGAATAGCTTTGCACAACCATGGTAAAGCTTTGAGATAATATTAAGTTCCTTTAGGATCAGAAAATACTGGATGCTGTCAATTATATCCACATTGTCATTTGACAACTTATCCTCTAATTTACTTAATAGATCAACAAAAACCCGGTGCAAACAGATTATTTCCTCTGCCTGCTCTACAGGAAGTCCGCAGAGCTTTCTATTCAAAGGAAATCTGAAAGGAC
>JAYMSL010001919.1:0-15570 GCA_036897195.1 Plantago coronopus
CCACCCATATTTAATGCCACTCGATTGGCCTCACCATATGAGGTTGAAATCGGCCACGAGTGCGGGGAGTATTGGAGAATTAATATATATGACTAGATTCCACAACTCTCTATAATTCGAGCTTTTAGATGAAATGGAATTCTATCAATAACAATATCGGAACAGTATTTACAGCCAAACTTGGGTAGAAAGAAACTGACAAAAAAGAAACAAGGCGAGTCAAAATATACTTTTGATCAAAGATTTGCAATAGAATTAAATGACGAATGAGTAAAGTGATATTAGGGAGAAAGGTGGGGAATGATATTTTTTATTCGAAAAACAAGTTGGCAACAATCACTATACAATGTAGGTAAGGTGTTATAAGTTCACTCACAAAATTGTCCACTGCAAATGAAAATTTATGTTGAAATAATTATGCAGTATGGAAAATTGAATTGATGAATAAAAATTAAACAAGCTGAGAGTCATGAATGAGTTGTTGGACATGAATATGATGTAGTGCTGCATTGAAATTAATCGGATCAAGAATACTCCGTGGTCCATGCATGCTGTACCGACAGAGCAGACGGAGACATAATAATAATGTGGAAACTGGAAAGCAATGGCTATCAAGACTGGTCCGGGGAGGAAGAAATATCACATGTCCAAAACGCTTCGCAAGTCTTTATCAATATCACTTACGTTCGCACCACGAAATTTTACCTACTTTACTTTTTATGTGTCCCACATACCCATTATTAAATAAAAAAGATATTTTAAACATTAAATCATTATTATAATATAAAATATTATACTTTTTTAACACAATACATCACAAAAAACTTAATTATAATTGTGTGATAATCTTAATGGGTAATGTTTCGTAAAAATGAAAAATTAGTACCTGGCATTTGACTACAAGCATACCTTTAATTAAGTTTTTATTACTAGCTACTTGATAAAACGACTATGTTGCGATTTCATCCTTTCATTTGAAAAAATATTATGTAAATTTGAGTTCGAATTAATCATAAATAATATTTCCAATTACTTTATTAACATTAAATTATATAATAAAAATCTAAACGAGAATATTTAATAATATGAAGTTTTTAACATTTTCACCAATATTATAATGAACAATTTACAGTTAAAGTTACTACAAAAGTTAAATTAAGAAAATAAAATTGACACAGAGAGAGTACTGGTTACAGTGATTATCAATAAGTTTGATGTTCCATTTCGAGGTATACTCCAGAAACCAAAATTCTTTTTTTCTTGTATATATTGGTGTGAGGGAAGTTATATGGGGTTACCGGTGGTGTAGTGCCGGAGTAACAACCAAGGGGTTTAGATGTATTTGTATCATAAACTCTACGTAGAACTATAGCTTGCGTTTTTCTTTTTAAATGACAAATTTAATTAATTACACTAATTCTACAGCTATACCATCTTTTAAGTACAATTCATTCCTACCGATCTTATATCGACTTTTAATATTTAATCTAAATTACCTTATATTCTATTTTAATCGAAGAAATATTTAATGAAGTATTATGGAAGTGCAACTTTTTAAAGGGCCGAATGATTACAATGCAACAAATTGTGCACCCCTGGCCTGGCCCTATCAATCTTTAATTCACTAGTCACAACCACACTTCACACTACAGATCTTCTCCTGCACCTTATCTCACAAAAGTAAAGCATACCGATGGATCATCTCCTCCTAGAGAAGGCCCTAGTTGGCCTCTTCTTCGCCATTGCAGTAGCCGTTGTCATCTCCAAGCTACGCGGCAAGCGGTTCAATCTCCCTCCAGGCCCGGCCGGTTGGCCCTTAGTTGGAAGTTGGCTCCAAGTAGGCAACTTAGACCAATACATCTTGAACGATTATGCCAAGAAATATGGCGACATTACACTGGTCAAAATGGGTCAACTTAATGTGGTCACCGTCTCGTCGAAAGAGCTCGTCAAGGAGGTTTTGATCACTCAAGGCGTCGAATTTGGCTCTCGCTCTAGAAACATTGTTTACGACATCTTCACTGGCAAAGGCCAAGACATGGTGTTTAGCGAGTATGGTGATCATTGGAGAAAGATGCGGCGCATCATGACCGTGCCTTTTTTCACTAACAAGGTACCATTTTTAACCATAATGTCTAAGATTCGATGTGGATGTGTTGTAGCTCTAGTATAGTAGCCAGACAGCCACCCCTTCCATAATTGTCATATTTATCAAATTTTAATGTCGAGGCAAACAAATAAACGAAATAGTAGATCAGAATAGGTGCAACAGAGGCGATGCTCCCCTATTAAACAGTAAATTTCTAACATAATATTATTGCAACCCCTGAATTTCAATTCTGGCTCCGCTTATGATTGTAACACAGATAGTGCAACAATACCGGGAAGAGTGGGAGGCGGAGGCTGCCGCAGTGGTGGAGGACGTGAGAAAGGACCCAAAGGCGGCGACTAGTGGGACTGTGCTGAGGAGGAGGCTGCAACTAATGGTGTACAACAATGTATACAAAGTGATGTTTGGAAAGGGGTTTGAGGGTGAAGATGATCCTTTGTATGTGAAGCTTAAGGACATTAATGGACAAAGGAGTAGATTGGGACAGAGTCTTGAGTACAATTTTGGGGATTTTGTGCCAATTCTCAGGCCTTTCTTAAGGAAGTACTTAAAAATATGCAAAGAAGTCACTGCCACAAGGCTCAATCTTTTTAGAGAGAGCTTCATTGGTGAAAGAAGGTAAAGAAATGGTTTTAACTGTGCATGTTATTTACTTCTAGCTAACACTCATTTCACTATTTTTTTAACGATCTCTTCAGTATTCATTATCATCTGTCTCTGTTTCTGTTTCTACTCGGACTCAACACTTTATAAGCGAAGTCTATAACAACGTAGGTCGTGAAATTAGTCACATAATTTGCTGGCTTTATTTTGATGAATTACAGGAAACTTGCGGGGACAGCGGGCGAAGCGAAATGTGCACTTGATCACTTCATTGAGGCTGAGAAGAAAGGAGAGATCACAGACGATCATGTCCTTTACATTGTTGAGAACATGAATGTTGCTGGTAATTTCTTTTCAATGCTTCATACTCACTGTTCTCTTTTACATACATTTGAAACTTTTTATTAACTACTTACTTTGCCATATTCAATGACTAGCCATAGAGACAACTGTATGGGCACTAGAATGGGCCATTGCTGAAATAATCAACAACCCCGAAATCCAAACAAAACTTCGGGCCGAGATTGACAGCCTTCTCGGGCCTACAAATCAAGTGACGGAGCCCGACACTTACAAGCTTCCGTACCTACAAGCAATAATCAAAGAGACCCTCCGTCTTCGTATGATTGTCCCTTGTTTGGTTCCTCACATGAACCTCCATGACGCAAAAGTGAAGGGTTACGACATCCCCGCCAGGAGTCGTGTGTTGGTTAATGCATGGGCAATAGCAAATGACCCTGCACATTGGAAGAAGCCAGAAGAGTTTAGGCCAGAGCGGTTTCTGGAAGAGGAGGCGAATGTTGATACGACCGGAAATGATTTGAAGTATATTCCTTTTGGAATTGGGAGGAGGAGCTGTCCTGGAAATCTGATTGCAATCGCGGTGGTAGGCGTCACGCTGGGACGCTTGGTGCAGAATTTTGAGTTGTGCGCTCCTCCAGGGAAGACAAAGATTGATATAGCAGAGAATAACGGGCAGTTTGCGATGCGAATAATGAATCATTCAACAATTGTGTTGAAGCCAAGATCCTTCTAAAAGTATGTCAACTACTTATTCGTTCGGAATGAGTGAAGTTATGAGTTCTGGATAATTTCAATTTACATGTACTGTGTTTGTCAATTAACGCCACAGAATATGCCATGACCTACACTCTGTATGTGCTATTCAATAAAATTAAGATGTAAAATATTTATCCAGAATATGGACTTTTTTTTGTCTTTGGGTGACAATCAGATCTTCTACATTCCGTCTCCACTATTGATGATGAGGGTGAAAACGGTCTTAAGTGTCCTAAATCTGTTATCCAGTCCCAGTCCTCAATCACGTAATTTGTAATGTGGGTCAACGGTCCTCTCTGTTTGACATCCGAGCGAGGAGTCCCGTCTAGGGTCCGATCGCTCTTGTTCCTATTGATTTTATAAAAAGGGAGGGTTAGACTTGCAAGACGGGTCTACCCAAGACAAATCAATAGTAAGACTCAACTCCTGGATAATCCAACCCGAGGTATGCTCGGAGATTATCAGGTGAATAGATGCGAGAAGGTGTGGTGCAGATAAACATACTTTAAGGGTCATGTTAAACGACACCCCAATTCCGCTAAACGACACCCCAACTTAACATAACTTTACTAAAATACCCCTACTCTTACATATTTCAATAAAATTAATTAAATATATCTAAAAAATAAATAAAATATATTTAAATAAACATAAACACAACTTAAACATCTAAATCAAACCTAAAACTACAATATCAAAATATACGAAAAACTTCGTTAGAACGGAATCGCGAAATAATAACTATTTTTATTAAACTATAAACTAAATAATATAATAATTAAAAAACAAAAAAAAATAAAGAAAACTAATGTTTTCTTTGTTGCCGTGTGAAACACACGGCAACAATTGTTAATTGCCGGGTGTTTCACCCGGCAATTAACAAGTTGGGCCGGGTGTTTCACCCGGCCCACTTGAACTTTGTTTTTTATATTTTTTAATTTTTTTTTAATTGATAATGTTTCTTTAATTAATCTTTCATAGTATTTGTAATTTTTATATTTCTTTTATTAAGTAATTAATATAATTTGTGAACTTTTATTTAATTTTAATAATAAGTGGTTAAGATTATGTGTTCGCATTTATTGAAGTATCGATTCTAAAACATATTTTAATAGTATGAATATGTAAATCACAAAATAAGAGTTGTAATGAAAAATATTTCACACGTACATTACATACTAAAGTCAAATAGTACATTTCAAATAGAATGTTAAAGTCAATACTAATAGATTGGATAAGAAAATACATGCTATCATATTAGACATGTAATTAATTTGGGATACAATCTTGAAATTGGTCACATATTTCATCAATATGGTCACATGTTTACAAATGTTACATATATATGTCTATGTATAGGAAACATACCACGCGAGGGTCCATATCACTTGGTCGAAGTTGATTCCTTGGAGTAAATGATGCTTGCGGAGTCACTTGAATATGTGTTATTTGTTGAAACTAGTTCTCGTAAAGTGGTAGAGTCGTGTCCAACGGTTGCTCGAATGGTTTGATGATGATAATTACATAGGTAATTTTCAAAGTCCTCAAATGAATCTCCAACATTATGAGAACATACATAAGACCTGGGTTCGGGTGGCCTTTTTGCATTCTTTGTTTTAATAAGATTTCTAGGGATGTGTTGGGATATCCGAATTGTCGCATTACCCGATCTGGCATGTAAGGCTCCGTAATCCTTTGACATTGAATAATACCCCTAAATTCAGATATAGGGCTCCTTACAGCAACTAGGTATCAACAGATCTTTTGCATCTATACTCCTTTACAACCGTTGACATACTTGTCATTGATATGTCGTTACAATACCGACTCACCATCTCCGCCCCCTCCAACGATAGACGAAGAGTGGGCAATGGGACTCATTAATAATAATCACTTTATTAGGTTGCACTTTGCTCGTGAATCACCTCTTCCAATGCTACATGCATCATGGAGACATATGAGAGAGGCACGGATAAGCCACTGGGAGCAACATTACGTTGTTCGACTACGGCAGTGGTTTTCGTTGTAGTGATTTGTATTATTAAATGAGATGTAATGATTTAATTATGTTAATTTTGTATCGTACTTTTGTGACTTCGAAACATTATAGTTTCACTTCTTTCAATTAATAACATTCCGAAACACTACGGTTTCATCTCTTTTAATTAATAATGTTTCTAACACAAGTTAAATGTTAAATACATGTAATTTAGTTTCATCTATTTCAATTAATAACATTTCCAATAATTATATTGTATTTTATTTATAATTATACAATATAGTGTTAATAATGTTTCTACATAATGTATTTTAATATTGTATTTTAATTAATTATATTGTATTTTAATTAATTATATTGTTTCTACATTTTTTAGTCCTAATTAAATATAAACATAATTATATTTAATTAATTTTTTTTTTAAATGAATAAACATCAAATTCTGCCGGGTGTAACACCCGGCAGATTTATATTAGTGCCGGGCACAATGCCCGGCACTAATGAATGTTTTGGTTTTTAATTTTTTTTTTTATTGTTTTAAACTCTCTTTTGCTATTTCTGTTTGAATTGTTTCTTTACTTTTTTTTTTTTACTTTGTGATTGTTGATTTTCAGATTCAATAATATCAATTTAATGTTTTGTGTTTAGCGTAATACTATAAGTTTTCTTTCATTTTGTAATAATTGTTTTTGTTGATTTTCTTCAATTTTAAAAGACAGGGGTATTTTAGGAAAATTACATATCTTGAGGGTGTCATTTAGCGGAATTGGGGTGTCGTTTAACATTCATGTTAATTATCTCATATTATTCCTGGTTTGGCGAGTCGACTACTTAGGAAATGCTTGCATGTATACTCTATCCGTCTTAAGGTGTGGCATGAGATTTTAGACGAAAACGCTAAACGTGCCTTGCTGGGACTGTAAGGCAGCACTTGCCATGGCAAAATAGTGACCAGTTATACAACTTAGTAGAAACCATGCACATCTGAATTCTGAAACTGACCATTTTACAACATCTGAACTGAACACTTGGATTAAGACGACAACAAAATGTTTCTCGTATGAGACCCTTGATCACAAAGGGAGTGTACATAAATTACAAAGAATCAAACTTTCTCTTTTTATGACAAGATTACAGACAGAACACAACTCCTCCAAAGAATCAATAACCATGTTTTACAAAAAAATATATAAATGTGTTTGTTCGTCCCGTACCTGATTATCTATACACACAAAATATCACTTGGACCTTCTTCCTTCCAAATTCGCGTAGCAAGTATGCTCATTGCTGACCACAATGCTGCTTCTTCTTCTTCCTCTGATTCTGCTACACTTCACCCGGAAATTTATCCATGGTGGTTCCCAAGCAAATTTCTCTACATTATGGTATCTTCTTGAAACCACCTAAAGCTTATCCTCTTTGTATCTACTTACGTACAATCCAACCCACAGACCTCTAATGGAATACCATCTCTTGATACGAATGGGTTGATACGGACCCACAACAACGACAATATAGATGCAAGAAGGATTGACCACACCATGATGATGGTTGGAAGTCTGTCCTGTTTTGCCATGAAACCCTTCAAGAAGGGGTATAAATGGAGAATCACCCATATGGCAAAGAACAGCTTGCCGAATAGAGGTCCCCATGATTCGTAACCATTGTTAATGGCGTCTGAGATACCAACTACGACTCCAATAATGTTGATGATCATCAAAGTCAAAGGAGGTATCAACAAGGATGTCCACTTGAAGATGTAAAGCTCCGAAAACTCTCCATCGTCGGCTGCTTTGGATGTGACAGTAAAGTTTGTGTTTACACCAGCCAGAACCTTGAGCAGACCTTGAATTAGAGCGAAAAAGTGTGATGAGACACCTCCAATGACCCAAAACTGCTCATTTCTCCACACGTCATCAATTCCAACGCCTCCCCATTGCATCTCAAGGATACTTGTTGCAGCAATTGATATGAAAAGGCCCATGAAGACTAAACTGGCATAGTTACTGATCTGCAGATGAGAAAAAAGAAATATGCTGGTTAGCTGAGTGTGATGAAAGCTAGTAATAAACAAATCCAAATACTTCATGTTAACTCATAACTCTGACGACATGTTATGTCAGCCATTTTGCCTATAACATGTACTATTTAGTCCTGCAACCTTCTAGTGTTCTAGGTACTAACAAATAATAATATCTAATGCAGTTTACTCATTCCCAATGGCATCAGTGTAGTCATACAGGACAGTGAAATAAGAACGAAATATAAGTAGCAAAAAGGATGACAGTATTTAGAAACAGTGTATTCTTAAGTGGAAGGCTCACCTCTGGGACGATGAATTTCCCGGTCAAGAGGCAAACAGCCGGCAAGGTGCAGTAAACAAGCAAGGGAAGTGAAGTCAATGGATAGACAACCGAGTTAATGTATGAAAATCTCTCCAGAGGCTTCAAACCACAACCATATCCATACCAGATAGGACAGTGCCTGCTCAACAAAATTTCAACTGATCCCAAAGCCCATCGAAGAACCTGGTGCAAACGATCTGACAGATTGATTGGGGCTGAACCCTTAAATGCAGCCCTTTTTGGAATGCAGTACACTGACCGCCAGCCATGGCAATGCATCTTGAAACCAGTTAAGATATCCTCAGTAACCGACCCGTAAATCCAGCCAACCTGATGAATACAGAGTTGTGAGAAATGATACGAAAATCAACAAAATGTTTATAGACAGACATTGCTTTTAAGAAGATTGACTTTATACCTCTTTTCCCCAGTCAGATTTATCTTCATAACCACAACTAATGACATGTATAGCTTCTTTCAAGAGTGATGCAGATGTTGCTCCTGGTGGAACACCGCCTTCTTCCAGTAGTGTTGAAGCAATAAAAACTGGTGATTGTCCGAATTTTTTCTCAAACTTCACCTGTGGCATGAGTGATGTCTTTTCGCTGTCAACTCCTGCCATACACAAATTCAAGGATATGAAATGACATCATCATTACATGAAACGAAGAGGGCACTTAATCGTATAATGATATTATTGCTCAGATCAAAATAGCTGTTCTAGGATATAAAGGTTAAAGGATCCTAAGTGACTAACAAATGTGAGAACGGTACTGCAACCCTTTTTCTACTTGATGTTCATAATTAATCAGCAATTCGAAAGAAATGTCTGTGTTTTTATATTTATGATCCAAAACAATATAACATTCATTTTCTCACCTTCGATTCCTTCCTGGATGTTTTCAAGTGCATGAATCTGTGTCAATTGTGTGCTACTCTTGGACTTCTTCTTATTGTCATCAGTCTTCTTCTTGTTCTTCTTCTTAGATCCACAACAAAAGCAACACCATTTTGGTAAACAATTGCATGTTTTTCCAGGAGGTTTAACCTTCTTCGGGGCATCATAGCCATAAAGCGCATGCCTCCTGAAAACACATCCAGTACCGACATATATCGGACCTTGGATTCCATCAAGCCCCTTCATATTTATCTGTGGCAGAAGAATAAAAAGTTAGCCTCAGAATTAATCCAAAATCATAATCAAACCGAAATTATAATTAGTAAGTTGGGACAAATAATAGCCAAGACAAATGACTGTACATACATCAAAAAAGACGACATTCCTGTTTGAATATCTGTCGTGCCTATCAATTCCATCAAATCTTTGAGGAAATTGCACGTAGCATATTTTCTTTCCAGCCTGGGGATCCATCATGAAGCACATAGATTCCCGAAGGGCCTTGCTATTGTTTATGTAGTGATCACAATCAACATTAAGTAAGTACGGAGCATTCGAGATAACAGCAGACACCCGAATCTGGGACATAGAAGAAAAGGAAACAAGAATCAGTGATCAAATAGTAGATAAACCAGTAAAGGCATGACATGGAATTGAAGAAAAATAGCGGAAAAGCGAGTAGGTCATAAAGTAACATTTACCAAAGAATTCATTGCACCAGCCTTTTTATGATGGTCAAATCCAGGCCTCTTCTCACGAGAAACATATATGAGACGAGGCAGCTCATTCCCTGCATCATCCAGACCACCATTTTGACCCAGGAATACCTGTCAAGCAAATGTAAGTTTATTTATGTAATTATTTAGGTATAACTACCACTGTAACTATTTATAAGCAGGAGATTTTGTTGTAATGAAATGCAAACAGTACCTGAATCATTCCAGGATGATCCCTGACATTATTTCCAGGCCATGGAGTACCATCTTGCATGGTCCAACCATCCTCAGGAACCTTCTGAGCCGTGGCAACTAATCCATTGATTCGTATCTTAAACTCTTCGTATTCTCTCTGCATTGAAACATAAGCAGAAACTTCTGTCAGCCAAATAGAAAGTGGAAGGAAATCACTATTTTATTACAGAAGACCCTTTAGAGGAGCCGTTCAGCCAGTCCTCGTTTGAAACTATAAGATTCCGAGAAAGTTCATCAAACGCCCCCCAGCATTTCAAATTTCGTGATGAATCCCTTGATATTTCAGTAAATATGATATTTTACCCTCAGTCAGAAAATGCCATCAATTCCATCACTGTCTCAAGGTGGACGAGAATGTCGATAGCAAGGGATATCAGCATAGTTGGTGAATCATTAAATTTCAAATGCTGAGGGGCACTCACAAAAACGCCAAAAATTGGGAGTTTAAACCCTTTTCCCAAAATTTCGAGAAATTAATATTAACTCATAGTAATCCAAACTAATAAAGGAATGGCATGACACCTTTATTGCGCGGCGTTCCCTCACAAATGTTGGTTCAACCTTGTCTTTCAAATAGTCAACCTTCTGAGCAAAGTACCATTCTGGCGCACGAGGCTCAATGCTATATTTCTTGCAGAACGGGACCCATTTCCGTGCAAACTCAGATGTCTCAGACATAGTTTCAAAAGTAAGCATGGCAGCACCATCATCAGATACATAGCATGCAACCTTGTCAATTGGATAATCCACAGCAAGAATAGAAAGAACTGTATTTGCAGTAATAAGTGGAGGTTCTTTCAGGGGATCCACTGTACTAACAAATACATCCACAGGAGCAAGCCCGGAGGGCTGTCCTTCTTTCTCATACCTTGTGGAAAGTTCAAACACATTGTCAGAGATGCATTAACTAAGTGAAACAGCTGTTACTATAAAAGATTATAAAAGACTGCAGAAAAAAGAGAGATGTTACCTCAGAGAGAGCCTGTCCAGGTATGTTTCTCGCACAATTGGACACCATTTCGGAAATTGATCAAAGATCCATGAGACACCAAACCATATCTCACATATTACAGATGTGAGCCACAATCCAAACGCATCATGGACAGGGTGACGAATTCTATAGTGAAAGAACAGCCCAAGGATGACCATTCGCATTACAATGACCAATCTGTAAGGGCTGATCTTGCTTGAAGAAATAGGTAGCTTCCTAGAAAGTGGTTGTCTGCCTTCATCCAGACTGTAAAGGAGACATAAGAATAATTTAATATTATAAACAACAGAGTAAGGGAAATCTTTCGTCGCATTAGCCCTAGTGACAAGGATGAAATTCCAAGAACTTGAAGAATAATAGTGAACTAGAATGTTATCTCAATTCGATCATTCCAACCCAAGTATTCTGTTCTCAGCAGAAAAACATTTACAATAGGAGAGATTAAAAAAAACTTCTATTGAATCAAATTCGACATTTATTGAAAATATACAGCAAGAAGGTTGCTAATATCTCAACATAATTGTTCTAGCAGATGGCCTGGTGGTTTTTATGCAAATGGAAGCAGCTAGAAGGGTACATGCATAAGGAAACTAAAAACGACATGGACCTACTTGGGCATATAAGCATCGTCTCCACCAGCACCGCCGCCGCCACCACCCTGGTGCTTCACCACTTGAAGTTTGTCATTCTGCTTTCTCTTCCATTCCTCCATTCTTTCCTTCCAAGCCACAGTACCATAGCCATAAACAGCCAAGTCTTTCTTAGGATCCATAGGGCGTGGAGGCGCTGCAGCATTGACATATTTACATTGAATTAACTTCTAGTCAGGAGAAACATCAAGGAACCGAATGCTCAAATCAAACAGATAAAAGAGAGAAGCTTACTTGACACTGATGGATCATTATATTGCGTTGGATGGACTTTCTTGCCACGGGGCATAAATGGAGGGATAATGAGAGCATGCCTGTCAGCTGATATTGTATCATCCTTCAACAAAAGAAACACATATAAATAACAATTCCAACACACCATATATGATGGAAGTTGCATCAATTGATCCTATATGTAAGTTGCACTAAATTTCTCCAGATTTACGAAAGTTGTTGTGCCAAAAGTAACTTTCCAAATGTTGATCAATACATATAACACAGGAGAAATGCTGCAAGATACATATAACACATTAATTTTGAGGCTACAATTCGCATAAACATGCATGAAACAGGAGCTCTACCTCTTGGCCATATGTAAGGAGAGGAATTTCGGGGTGGGCAGCAGCGTGATCCACTTCCGACTGATTAGTCATTCCGGAGCCAGTACGACGGATACCACCACGGCCATTGACAGATCCATCACCAAAATGCTGAGAACCATTGCCATTGTAGTTGAATTCATCTTCCAAGTCATCGAATTCATCTTCCTCCTCATCACCATCGACCCTCGGACTCCCTGAAACAATTGTCCTCTTAAGTTAAGCCACAAGATTGGCAAAATGCTGAACGAGTGACAAGAAGCAAACACTAATCTCAATTACCTTTGATGCGCTTGTATCTGGTTTTACACTGAGGACAAGCTTGATTCCCTTCCCTCCTTTCGTATTCGTAACACGGTCTACAGACAGGAAAGGCACACTCATTGCAAGCAACAAAAGGCTCCCCATCTACAGAAAACTCAATCTCATCTCCACAAATCTCACAAATCTGCCCAGTCAACTCTTTCACAGAGGTCACCTATCAACAAATCAAGCATCTTTGAGCCACACAACCAAATCAAGACAGCAACTTTCCGAACTAACAAAACCTCAGATTCAAAATCCAACTTAACAGCAACCAATTACATTCCTACGAAGTGAAATCTAGTAAAGAAACAACATTTAACTCAAAAGCATTACTACTTACTCTTCCAATCTCATCAGCATTGATGAGCACAAACTCATTCCGATTATGTGAACCAGCAACAAGCCTCCCTTTAGTATCCATGCCTCATAAAGTGAATCACCCCCTCCTCACACAAATCAAGAAGAGAAGAGGAGAGAGAAAGAGCTAGAGAGAAGGAAGGAGGAAGAAGAAGAATACGAAAGATTAATTTCTCTCCTCTCTTCTTCTTATCATAGAGGCTGAATTAAACCCACTTCAAATTAAACCAAGCAAGTGAAAATGACACCTTAACAACACCAAAAGAGAACAAAATGTAATCACATTCGGTGACTAAAAAAAAAAGTGTCGGTAGCTGGTATTTACTGAAGGCAAAGAGTCTCTTCTTCTTTTTTCTTTTTAGTGAGATTCTTTTCTTGCAGTATTACTAGAATACAGAGTATTTTAATTTAACAAACAAAAGGGTCTCCCTCTCTCCATCTCACCAAGAAATATTAAAAGGGTCTACTCTTCTCTTTCCTTTCTCTCTCTAGGAGTTGGAAGTGAGCTGTAGATCAGAGAATTCAATAATGGCAAGGTGGTTCAAGCAAGTTCAAGATGTGATTTTGACAATTTTTACCGAATTATGCAATGACAATGATTGAATTGAATAGATCAACTGGGACTGCCAGATTATGAAAAGTGATTAGTAAAGTAAACAAATGCAACAAATGAGCGTGAGGTAGAAGAAAGAGAGAGGGTTAGGTACAGTAATGAACTAATTACTGGTTGAGTTGGGGTTTGAGATTATTACAGTATAGTACTTGCCTACTTGGTGAAGATTGAGGTGATATTGTAATAATTGAGAGAGAGGTGTATTGGGATCCATTACATGTGAAATTCAGAAGAAGCTTGTAAGAAAGAGGAACTGTGTGTCAAACTGGGGTCCATCAGGTTGTTGGCATTTTTGGAAATTTGCAAATGTGGGACTTTCTTTTCCTTTTTTCTTTTTCTCAACCTCTCCTTGATATTTTAGATATTTATTTTTGCTATTGCAATTTGCAAATACAACTGGTGGTATTTAATAGTAGTGGATACACAAGTAGTACAATTATGGGGAGGAATTGTAATGAGATTTGGGTTTTTTTAAAAAAAATTATATATATTTACTACGAATCTTGACGATTAGAGGAATATAATTATAGCTAATTGTTTTTAACGGTGGTGGAATCACATGAAATTTAATACGATTATAACAAGTATTAGTAGCAATGACACGTAGATATCTACGTGTCATGTTACACTTTGCATGGTATAATTACATGATGGTTTTCATTTTAAACACTATTATTGATCTTTTTCCCTCTTGATTCTCTTTTTCTTTTGTTTGAAATCTTTATTATTACGATGTTTGTTTGGATAACTATCTCACTGTCCTTTTTATGATTGTACAGATAACTCCTACTAAAAGAATAATCTTTCCGTTCCCTCATAATGTATCAATTTGTCATTTTAGGCATCCCGTTAAAAACACCATAGTCCATTTTTTGTAAGTTTTCTTACTTTTTAAATCACACACTCCTACTCGTCTGTACTATATATGCTACCACAATCCAACTCCATTTATATTATTTTAATTTTCATTAACTACTTCAACCTACTTCATTTGTACTATGTCTCAATATTGAATACTGTGCAAGAACAACCATGGTGTATTATTAAGAGAACGTATGTTGTAATATGTTGATTAATCTACATTGTGAATTATATAAAACTCTTTCACCATCACATGGTTATATCTTAATACAAATTATGAGTGTATGGTAATTTGATTTCATACATGTTAACTACCATTGTACATCAACTCTAGTTTGGATTTTGGAACTTTCTCTTTAATAATTATGTTTGTAGCATATTTGTTACAACTACTATTATTTATTCTACTAGTTGTTTTTAGCCAAAAACAAAACCATAATGATAACGTACATTGTGGTAGGCCTTGTGCACTATACTGGAAATAAATCTTTGTCATGTTATGAGTTATGACGTTATGCATACCCATTTATCAAACTCATCATCATCACAATTTCCTTCATTGAATTGAACAACACATCTTATATGTAAGAAGCAATGGTTGTAGTTCAACATATCGGTACTATAGATCCCGTCTATCGGAAAAAGAAAAATTGATCGGCAACTATTAAAATACATACATTAGTAAACACTCAAGAACTCGAACATCATATTCATACCTCTTGATTACAATTCATGTTCGCTACCGCTGCATCATATATTGTGTTTGATGTCGAAATTGTGTTACACCTAGAAACTAGTCATGTTCGCTACCGCCTTTTGAATTGGTTTTAACTTTTAACTAATCATACTATTTTACAATAGTCTTGGAAATAAAAATGGCATTCTTCAACGAAAATGACTAGATGGACCCGTCATCTACTATTATTATTGATATAAGGTCCCCACATCCTCCCCTAATCACAAATGTTGTGGGATAATAATATTGGTTATTTAACAATTAATCCGTGTAAACACCCTTTGCAAAAGTTTTTTTTTGAGATATACTATTACAATTACAATTGTTTTACATATTTCTAACTAATAATTAACGAAATACTCTCTAAGCCTCAATATTGAGGAAATATCACCCACAGCGGGGATCGAACCCATGACCTCTTGGATCAGGAATGTCTCAGCTAACCACCACTCGGCTACAAGCGCTTTGACAT
>JAYMSL010001920.1:0-15567 GCA_036897195.1 Plantago coronopus
AATTTAATTGATTGACAGAGTAACAGAACCTCTCCTTTTCAGATGTTTTAGTTGCAAAATCCCTCAAGAGATCGTGGATATTGAAACTTTGAATTCGACTGTTATACCTGATCCTCTTGGAGTTGATAAGTAGACTTCTGCTCACAAGATCATCCAAGTATCCCGCTGCCACGTCTTCCAAGCTTTCCGATCCACTGGATTTTACAAGTCCCTCAGCCATCCATAGCATGATAATCCGATCAGCTGAAATCTCCACGTCTTCAGGCAAAGCTGCGGCATAGAGAAAACATGGTTTGAGGTAGACAGGTAAGTAAGTGTTCATAGCTTAACGCTAATACCTTGGAACACTGTTCATCAATTGTTGGATCTGCGGAGCTTATATTGAGTGAAACTTTCTCCCAGTAATTTCTTGTGATATTGACCTTGAGGAGCCCAGCAACAACAGCAATTGTGAGAGGAAGTCCGCCACAGTTTGCTGCAATCTGCTTGCCAATCATCTTTAGCTCAGGGGGACAACGTCCGGACGGGCCAAAAATGTTTTCTTCAAGCAGCTGCCAACTCTGCTCTTCAGGGAGAGGATGAATTTCACATGGTGAAACAGAAGAGGATTCGACATCATAAACAATATTTGACAACCTCGTGGTTACAACAATCCGACTTCGTTCGGTGTCCTGTGGAAATATCCTGTTAAAATCATTCCATGCTTGTTGAGACCAGACATCGTCTACGACAACTAGACAGCTTTTGTCATACAGCTCTCTGTGGAGACGTGTCTTTAGTTCCTTCTCATCACATTCCTCAAGACGTTTGTTACAAATCCCAGTATCTTTCTTCTGGTCAGATCCCTCGCCCTGGTGCTCTTGGTTAATATGCTCATCTTCTTTCTTTGGTTCAGATCCCTCGCCCTGGTGCTCTTGGTTAATATGCTCATCTTCTTTCTTTGGTTCAGATCCCTCGCCCGGGGTCTCTTGGCTACTTTCCTCACTGTCCCTATCTTTTTGATAGGGTCGAAGTAATTCCAAGAGTATTCTCTTTACAGAGTAACCTTGGGAAACTACCACCCATGTAAATCTTTCAAATTTTTCCTTCTCAATGGCATCTTGATAGAGTCTTCTTGCTAATGTAGACTTCCCGACACCGCCCATACCAACAATTGGTATGATTTGCACGTCTCTTGATTCATCATAAATTCGTTCACTGACGGTCCCGAAATCATCCTTGAACACCGCGACGTTGGCATCAGGGGAGTTGGTGGTGGAAGATTTTGCAGAAGAATCAGCAAGAGATGACTCACTCTCTGATGGATCAGTAGTGTTCCTAATATTGTTCACCTTTTTCAGAATTGAATCCATCTCCTGTAACACCTCAGGCAAAGATAGAAACTTTCTTCGGTGCTCTTCCAAGTCTCTCAGATTTTCTGAGCAACACATGGAGATGCAGGACACAATTATGTTTCTCATGCAAGAGATCAAAGGATTTGAAAATGGGAATCCTAGTATAAGATCTTCAGCCTCATGTGATGCATCAATGATGTCACTTTCTAATGGTTTGACTGTTTCTGGGAATTTAGAAGAAAACTCTTGCAGAAATGCTAGCAGCTCACCAACATTTTCTCCAAGAGAATCAAGATCACCTTTGCTGAAACTAAGGGGATAACGATCAGGACGCAAAGTCTCACCCAGCGTTTGCGAAAGTGAAAGCAAAGCTGCATAAGCCCCCATGGATGATCAATGTATTTCAAATGAATAGATATGAAAACCTGAGATGTCAAACTCAAAGGGAGGGAAACACTATAAGGAATTTTTTTTTGGATTTTTTTTTAGTTTTTCTTTTTAAACTGTTTTTAGGGAATGAATGAGGAACTTGAGAATTGAGATCACAAGAAAGTATTGATATGAGGAACTTGAGAATTGAGGATTGATTGGTGTAGTAAATAGTAATGAGAGGAGTATGGTATGAGATACCTGGCATTGTCTTTGCTCACTATTTATACCCGTAAACCCTAACTATTTCTTTCACAATTAAAGATTTTAAAAGACAGTCTGTTTACAACTATAAAGGCGGATCGACAATTAAAAAAAATAAAATTATGAATTAGTTTATTTTTTAGATAATTCTTACTTTTAAATAATATATAAAATCTTGATGTAGGTGAATGTGCAATGATGTTCAAGTATTGCAGATGAGGAGATTGCGCGGTATGCATGTGCAACGATGTCCAACTATTAGTCTTATCTCTTACTAATTTTAAGAGAAATGTTAGAAGTCATTAAGGAGTCCCATACCCACTCTTCTCCTTTTTCTTTTACCTTTTTGTATAATAATAGATCTTACTACTAAATTTTTTTTTTTTGAAGTAATCTTACTACTAATTTTAATAATAGGAAAGAAGCAACTCACGTAAGTTTACAAAGTATTGAAAATAAATTTTAATTTACTAATGATAGATGTTTTGGCATTACAGAAACTTTTTTTTAATTACAAATAATAGAGTTGTATGTTATTTGGATTTTTGTATACTAATACTAAAAACTTATTAATATGATTAGTTATTATCTTTATACTTCTGTATATTAATACTAAAAACTTATGTTCAATCTTACACAATTTTAATAAATTGTAATTCGTTAAAAATTTAAATATTGACGTATCACGCGGTGCGTGATACCGCGTGTAAAAGGGAACGAGTCTATACTAAGCAAAATGTAAGAAGTAGTTTGGAGTCACATCCTAAAATCACTCCAACTCCTCACACTACTCTAAGTTTTTCCTCCTCCCCACTACTTTTTATTTTTTTCCCCTTCAAACCGTTTACTTCAAGTCTTCAACATAATTTATTGAGAAACTTTTGGGAGAGTCCACTAAGATGTTACAAAGTCCACCTAAAAACATAAACATCAACTATTTACAAACATCATCTATTTTAACACTAGTAAATATGTGACACGCTACGCATGTCATTGAGTTAAATTTGAATGTTCGACAAGCATATTCATGGTGTTATTGTGTTATTTTTCTATAAGTTTTATATTATTTTTTTATTTTGTGTTTTTGTTTGATAAAATTGTAGAATTTTCGACTACTTATTAGAAATAAAAAATTGTCGAAACATATTTATTCTTAGTGTCAAATCTTACATATTAAGAAGATATTATTTAGTGAAATCAGAATAATTTTTGCACATATGATATAGTAAATCATTTTTTTAAAACAATTTAATAAAAGTGTGTATTTTTTTACTATTATTTAGAAATAAAAATTCATTGAAATTCGAAACGTATTCGTTATGGATGTCAAATTGTAGATATTGACGAAGAGATTATTTTGATGAAGTCGGAATTATTTTAGTTGATATAATATAAATTGATTGCAGAGACAAAATCGCGGGAAAAAAGAGTTTGAAGGAAAGAGGAAACATATGAAAATTGTACTAAACAATTATTAGACTTAAGAGACCTAACAACAAATGTTACTGATTGATCGCTTATTATAAAGGATAATAAACATCAACTATTTATAGCAAAACATCATCTCTTTTAAAATAAACATCAATTATTCGCCAGAAAACATTAACTATTTACAACAAGCATCAACTATTTTTCAATAAACATCAAATATTTGCAAACATCAACGGTTTGCTATGAAACATCGACTATTTACATTACACATCAATTATTTTTACATGAAATAATCAATTATTTACTTTAAACATCAATTATTTTACCATTAACATCAACAATTTATAAGTTATCAACTATTCAATCATGAACATCAAATGTTTTATAATATACATCACTTATTTTACCATTACCATCAACGGTTTATTATGAAATATCAACTATTTACATTACACATCAATAATTTTGACATGAAATAATCGGCTATTTACATTAAACATCAACAATTTTGCCATTAACATCAACTATTTATAAGTTATCAACTATTTTATCATGAACATAACATGTATTATAGTATACATCACTTATTTTGTCATTAACATCAATAATATTGAGTATACTTTACTAAAAGTCCACTTAAAGATGGACTTTCCCAACAATTAGTGTATTTTTCCAGCAAGATAATTGTGGTAACATACTAACATAACTCATACTCCGCATTCTTATCCAACAGATTATTGTTAGCAGGAGCATCGTTGCATATGGTGTTGTAACTGCATTGCTTGGAACGTATTCCTCATTGTCAGATATCACAAAAACGTATTGAAATTACTCACGATTTAGATAGGATCCAATCCCTCATATTGAAGCCTAATATTACTTCTTGTACTATAGTTGTCAGGCCGCTCTTTTAATTATCTCCAAACAGTAGTTTGGTTCTAACTCTGTAAATAAAGGGTAAATTTCATCCACTACCCATGTTAAATTTTCTAATTACACCTGGATTCTGTTTTTTTTTTTTTTTTTTTCAAACGACAATTTTTTTATTGATTATGTAAAACATGTACATGAGTAAGCTAAGCACCTAATGCCTTACTTACATGGTACCACCAGTACCTCTATGCCCGACTCCCTCCTCCTTGACCTTGGACTCAACGAAACCGACATTTTCTGCCTCCTTAAAAACCTCCAAGGAGAAAACCCATTCGGGATAAAACCCCTTGTAGGAAAAAAGAGAACAACAAATTCTGGAAGTCCAGAAGTCCACCTCAACCATTACAATAAGTATCTAGTTACAATCTACCCATCAACCGACCAAGACCTGGGCAATTACAAAAGATAAAAGCTTATACAATCTACGCTAGTCTAGATGCCCGATACACTCCCCAAAAATTTCGACATGTCAATATTTATCACAATTTCATATCACAAAAATTACTTATTAGATAAAACAATTATATTTAAGTCTTAAACCGATTTTTTTTTCTAAAATTATTAACTAAGTAACCAAACGGGCCTTAACAATTTTTTTACATCCATATCCTCCAAGTCTTGACAATTCAATTTAACCCCAATTTTATAAATATTTTGCACAATTAGTCATTTTCTTCAACCTTTCTCTTCCAAAACACTTCACGTCATTAATGAACCGATCCAAATCCGGACCAATAGAAAAAGTCAAAATATCCACGTAAGTTCGATTCGTTGGATTTGGATTGGATTGGATCGAACGGATCCGTCGGATGTCCGGACTTATATTTCAATCAGCTGGAAAAAAAAGTGAAGAAAGGTCAGTGGGCCCAGGGTACCCCCACCGTCCGGAAAAAAATCGTAATTTTTTTTGTAACTGTTTAAATTTTTCGGACAATTATTTTTTGCGGTCGGCAAGGCTTCAGGTGGGGGGGGGGGTGAATTTTTTTTTGTGTCCAAATAATAAACTTAATTAATTTTTATTTTGGATAATAAGTGGGATCCAGTAGGAGGTATATGTAATAATCCCGTAAATAAATTATCATTTCACATGCATGGTTTGTTTTATGAATCAAGCTCATACAAATGCTATCAATATGATTAATTCTGTTTGGCCCTTGGTTAAAAAACTGAGTTAAACCCTTAATTGAATACAATAGTAAAATTTATGTTTGACATTCAGTTAAGGTTGAGGAATTAACTCTATTTTTACATACTCAAAACTTTGGTTACTATTCTTGGGTTAAGAAATCTCGATAACTCTAAAACATAAACGAGTGTTAATCAGTCTATATGACTTTGCCTAGATAGAGTTTTGCTTTCACACTTAAAAGAATATCAAATAAAAAAAAAATACTAGCCCTGAATCTAAACCCTATAGAACCTGCCGGGACATCAAATTCAAGAAACTTGCCCATTGCATTCCCTAGCGTCTCAGCCATACCCTTATGCATTAACGAGACCGGCAACCCCGTAGTTTGGATGAAAAAGTCACTGGTGTTAAGTTCCACTGTCAAAGGATCCTCATGCGACCTCAATGGACGTAAAACCACCAAATTCTTGTCCCAAGCCCATGGTCCTCGAGCCAGGACCCTCTCTTTACCAATCACCAATGGAAACTTGCAGAATATTCGATCTTCCCCCAAAGGTTGAATGTCGAATTCTCCAGCAAAACCCCAGCTTGAAACCATTGTTTCCTGGAATGCCCGAAAATTTGTCGGTTTACGAGACAAAAACCTCCCCACCAAACATCGTGATCTACTGCCGTAGTGTTCCAAACCCCATCCGAAACCGATATCTTACTAGATTCAGACTCTGTCATACACATTTTTTGGACCAATTCATCAACCAAAGAAGACATTATGCTTGCTGAATACAAGGGTAGCAGAATACTATGAGTTGGAGGTATCAATCTGGATATCCTGCACTTATACAGAAAGAACAAACACAAGAGGGACGACAATATATATACTACTGGGGAAAGGGAAAAGAGAAACGTTAAAACTGATTAACAAACTAAGAGACTAAGAGGCGAAATCAAATTTGAAAAACTTTGAAAGGATCAGACTGTTTAACGGCACCTGACAAAACACAACGTTTAAGCACTAAAAATAGATTGAAACAAACTCCCTGACGAATACGTGACCTCCCCTACCGCTCGGATAATTTGGATGGTGACTCACAGAATATGTTGGTGAAAGAAGGTGATTAGAATGAATGATGAAAGCTTCGTGAAAGAAGGTGATTAGAATGAGTGATGAAAGCTTACAGGTGGTAAGAGCTCAAACCGCCGACCTAGGGGAAAAGCTCTCAAAGCAGAGAGAAAAGTTTATTGCCAGTTAATAGCTTATGTTATGAAATTTGATTATTAAGGAGCAATGAAGTGGATTAGAGACATAATTTGCAGACCAAAGTTCATAAGAAGGCATCTGATTGATGGGACGTGAGATTGAAAATGAAAATAAATGAATGTCATGTCATATTGTCATAGCCGCAACTTCCTCCTGATGAGACGTGCCATACCGTTCAGTCCAGTAAACAGGCAAGATACGAGTCGAGGGCCGTCTGTGTGGGCTGGAACACGAGGAACTGGAGCTCTGGTCAACCGTAGTCCGGTTCGAGATCCTGTGGGTGGTCAACGGTCGACTAATCCGGTACTGGAAACTAATGGAAGTAGTGGAAGTAGTGGGAAGGATAAGGGGAAAGGAGTTATGGTTGAACAAGATGATGGGGTCACTGGTATGGAAATAGTCATGCTTACTAAGTCAATGGAAGAAGGTGGAAGCAAGTTTCGATCCACTACTGATGCTGCAAAATTATTCCACGCCAATATAGGGGCTGGAAAACAGTCCCAGCCTAGTCTTGCCATCCATGAGCCCAATTTACCTATGAACCCCACCAAGCCCAATTTACCTTTCAATATGACCAACACCAATCTAGCCCAAAAGATGCCCCAGCCCAATAATCCCGAACCCAAACAGATCAGCCCAAGCTTAGCCACACAAGTCCAGAATCCTACTACATCCAGTCTGACCAAGCCAAGAAAAGTCCATATAAATCGCCGTGCTGGAACGAATTCGATTCTAATTGAACAGACCGCAGGTGGATCCAGGAAGCGGGGTCGTCCGATTGGAAGCAAGTCCAAAGTTTCTGATAGTGAAGATTTGGCAGTAGAAAGTCAGGACATCAAGAAGCTTCGAGCAAGTCAGTGTGATGAAATAATCTTACCAGAGGCGGAGGTTGCAGGGCAACCCCGCCTATCCCAATGAGTTGCCTCAGTTGGAACTGTCAGGGATTAGGGAACCCTTGGACAGTTCGTGCACTTGGTAATCTTTTGGAAGATTATCGCCCTAATTTGATTTTTCTTATGGAGACAAAATTAGGTGATCGTGGAATTGATCGAATAAAAGAGAGGTTTAATTTATTTGGTATTGCTGTGTCTTGTAATGGTCTGTCTGGAGGATTGGCACTCCTCTGGGACAAGAGTTCGTCAGTTTCTATTAGTAGTTATAGCAAAAATCATATTGATTGTAATGTTCAATTGAGTGGTGATAATAAAATTTGGCGTTTCTCTGGTTTTTACGGCGATCCTGACCATAGTTTAAGGAAACGTACGTGGAAATTGTTTACAGATTTGGGGACGAGCTCGGGTCGTGAATGGTTAGTAATGGGAGACTTTAATGAAATCTTATGTCACAGTGAACAACTTGGGGGTAATACAACTCCGGAGTGGAGGATTCGGGATTTTCGTCAAAGTTTAGATGCTAATAGCTTAGTGGACTTGGGGTATAATGGGTATCAATTTACATGGACTAATAAAAGACCACTTCCTGCCAACACTAAGAAGCGGCTTGATAGGGCTGTGGCGTGCCCAGACTGGCGCTTCTTGTTTCCCACAGCTCGAGTCGAGCACCTGGCTGCACGGCGGTCGGACCACCTGCCGATTCTTGCCGAACTCGCGCCCAGTCCTAAGCAACCCAGGTCGCGGCATCCAGCAGGTAGGAGAAAACCCCAATTTCGATTTGAATCGATTTGGCTGCGGTCAGGCGAGTGTGGAGAGATTGTTGCGCAGTCTTGGCGAGATTCAGACACTGGAGATTTCGCCCAAATTGTTGCAGGCTGCACAGAACAGCTGGGGAGCTGGAGCAAAGGCTCGTATCCGAATGTTAGGAAGAAAATCAAAGAGGTGAATTCTGAATTGGAGCGTCTGAATAAGGCACCATTTACGGACAGTGTTAAGGAAAGGGAGAAGGTGTTGAAGAAGGAGTTGGAAGATATGTTGGACCGGGAAGAAGAGTTGTGGAAGCAAAGATCTGGGGCTCAGTGGTTAGCACATGGAGATAGAAACACCCGTTTTTTCCATGCCCAGGCATCGAAACGAGAGAAACGAAATACAATTATGGGTCTGCGGGATGATAGCGGCAAATGGTTAGACGAGCTGAGTGAAATTGGTAATGAGGCGAAGGGGTATTTTCAGAATATATTTCGCAGCATTCAGCCGACGAGGGCCGATGTGGATGCGGTGGTCAATACTATGAGGAGTAAGGTGGATGCAGGTATCAATCAGGATCTCCGGCGCCCGTACACATCCAGTGAGGTACGAATTGCTCTCTTTGATATGTATCCTACTAAATCTCCTGGCCCTGATGGCCTTCCTGCCTTGTTTTACCAAAAATTTTGGCATATTGTTGGTCGTTCAGTGACATCTTGTGTGCTGGATATTTTAAACCATCGTAAGTTAGACCCCAAGCTGAATGAAACCCATATTACACTACTTCCAAAATGCCAAAACCCAGAGTCTATCACCCAATTCCGACCCATAAGCCTCAGTAATGTGATTTTCAAAATAGCCTCTAAAGCTATCACTAACCGTTTGAAAATTCATATGCCAAAAATTGTTGCCGAAACCCAATCTGCTTTTGTCCCTACTCGTTTAATCACTGATAATGTGCTAGTAGCCTATGAGGTGAATCATTTTTTAAAACGTAAAACTCAGGGTAAGGACTGTTTTATGGCACTAAAGCTTGACATGAGTAAGGCCTATGATAGAGTGGAATGGACTTTCCTGGAAAGTGTTTTAGCTAAGTTAGGATTCGAACAGGATTTTATTCAGCTTATTATGCTTTGCGTATGTTCTGTTTCTTATTCTGTGAAAGTTAATGGGGATTTATTTGGGCCGGTACAGCCGGAGCGAGGGCTACGGCAAGGGGATCCTTTATCTCCCTATTTATTTTTATTTGTGACTGAAGCTTTTAGTTCATTACTGGAGGACGCAGAAAATCAAGGATTAATTCGAGGGGTGGCTGTTGCTCGTGGGGCCCCGCGGGTTTCTCATTTACTTTTTGCGGATGACACTTTGATCTTTTGTGAAGCTTCAAGGAACGCAGCGAGAGTGGTTAGTGCCATCCTGGAAATATACAGTAATGCTTCTGGGCAAACTATTAACCTGGAGAAATCCACAGCCGTGTTTAGTAAAAATACAGGAAGAGAACGGATGGCAGAGGTGTGTGAGGCATTGCCGGTTGCTGTAGCTGATAGTCATGAGAAATATTTAGGCCTACCAACCACTATGGGTAAGTCCAAGAAGGAAGTCTTTGCGTGGATCAGGGAGCGGCTCTGGCAAAAAACTCAAGGGTTCGGGGAGAAGCAATTATCCAAGGCTGGTAAGGAAGTTATGATTAAAGCAGTGTTACAAGCTATTCCTACGTATGTCATGGGATGTTTTAAACTTCCTGAGTATCTCCTACATGAGCTTGAATCCATCATATCTAATTTTTGGTGGGGTGATGGTTCAAATAAGAAAATTCATTGGGTAAAGTGGGATACTCTTTGTGATAGTAAGAGGGATGGAGGCATGGGATTTCGGGATTTGAATGCATTTAATCTGGCAATGCTTGGTAAGCAAGTTTGGAGGGTTATTCAGCGTCCAAATTCTCTGTTAAGTCGAATTTGGAAAGCTAAGTATTTTCCGAATTGTGATATTCTAGACGCTCAACCGAATTCAAATGCTTCGTACACTTGGAAGAGTATTTGTGGAGCTATACCATTGGTCAAAGAAGGGATTATTTGGCGTATTGGTGATGGTCTGATGGTGGATGTGTGGAGAGATTCATGGATTCCACGAGCAACTAATCGTCGTCCTTCTACTCCAGACTCTCTTCCGTTTGGTGATATTACGGTTTCTAATTTTCTTCTGGGAGATGGCAGCGGCTGGGATGTCCCTGCTTTACAAGCAGTGTTCTGGCCACAAGACGTGGAGGAGATTGTTAAAATACCAGTGCAAACAGCGGCTGCAGATGTTCGAAGATGGTTTTTCTCACAGTCAGGGCACTATTCAGTTAAGACAGCATACCAGGTTGCGCGCAAATTGAAGAAGGATAATGCAGGGAGACTGGCAGCTGGGCCTAGTGTGCAGCCACAAGGGACTAATTGGAATTTTATTTGGTCGATTGATGTTCCGAATAAGGTGAAGATATTCCTGTGGAGACTTATGCGTAATAGTCTCCCGGTGGCAGTCAATCTGGCTCGTAGAAATGTGATTAGTGATGTGTTGTGTGGGTTATGTAAACACGCGGATGAGTGTAGCTTACATACATTTGCTTTTTGCTCGTTTGCCCGCATTGTCTGGGCTCTGTCTGGAATTTCTCATCAGGCCTTAATCTGTGTTTCGAATAGTCCCTCTGATTGGATTGTGGGTATAAGACGACTGCTGGATATGCAAACATTTCGTCGATTTGCTGTGATTTGCTGGGGGATATGGTTCCAACGTAACCGTAAGTTACATGATGGCAAAGAAGCTGATCCAGCAGAGTTAGTAGCAGCTGCAGATGCATACTTGCAGCGTTATGACACAGCAAAACAAGCATTTGCAGTCCCACAACAGCAGGCGGAAGCTTCTGGTTGGCAGCTGCCGGAAGAAGGAATTACTAAGTTGAATGTAGATGCTTCTTTTCACAGTGGAACTGGGGAGGCAGGGCTGGGAGTAATAGCTCGGGATAGTACAGGCCGAGTCTTGGGTTGGAGAAGAAGAAAGGTGCCTCGAGTTTACAACGCCGAGGTCAGTGAATTATTAGCTGTGCGATGTGGTTTGCATTTTGCCCGCGAACGGAATTGGCCAGAGATATGTCTGGAGAGTGATTGCAAGAGAGCTGTTATTGCAATTAATTCTAGGGAGCCTGATTTAGGCATAGCTGGGCACATAGTTGAGGAAATTCGTGCATTAGCAGTAGACTTAGGTAGAGTAACATTCAAACATGTTAGCAGATTAGCAAATTCTGTGGCGCATGAATTAGCTTCCAATATTATTCTGGATGCTGATGGATTGGATGTATTGCCTAGTTAATGACTCTGTAATAGTTGCTTTTCAAGTTTAATGAAAATTTCATTCTCCAAAAAAAAAAAAAAAAGATTCAACTGCGACACTCTGCCTTGGATATTCATAAAGTCTTGCTAGGTGTAAAATTAACAACACAGGGGTCAATCACCTTTTATGCTAGTTGATGGTATTGTTGGTGATAAGTTGCTAGTATGCCTGTACGTATTTAACTTTTGTATAGAGTGCAAAATCTTCTGCACTCTTGGCTTTTTCTGGAGTTTTAATAAATTTTTACCATATCAAAACAAAAAACAAAAGAAGACAGCCTTTTATGTAAAATAATACATGGATTAAATGGTCTAAAACTTCATTTTTAGTGAAAGTGGAAGTAAAAGATAGTAATCCCCATATCTACCGGAGTCATAAGGATGGCCTAGTTGTAAGGGTGCTAGAGTTGCAAAGGAGAGGTAGAGGTTCGACCAAATGTGATCCTTTAAATTGACGATATAAGATTAGTATATGTGTATTATTATAATTATAATTATTATAAGGTGGTATAACGTTTAAAAAGAAAAAAGCAAAACAAAAAAAATTCCGTCCTACCTTGGGGTTGACGGGTTCCATGAGTGATTGAGGAGGCATGGATGACATTACAATTGTCTAATTTCATATGAAATCATGCATTCATTCATGCTACAACTTGATCTAGTCATATGTGAGTCACTGAAGTAGTAAAATCCATACTACAGTATACAATTTTTGAACATGACATAGTTTGTAGGTCCTCTATTCTAATCCAAAACAGTTTGCTGACAACTACTCTTTCATGGTCCTCGTAAGTAACTCCTAACCTTTTTCATACTATTTCCCACTATTGGGACTCTCTTTAACTATTTTCATATTCTTTCATTTCTCCCTTTATTATATATATCTACTATCAATATATCCCCATTTAAAATTTTATGGTAAACTCTTTAATGGAGAGAGTAAATTGCATAAAATCCAATCAATTTTTTGAGAAAGTATAACAAAACCACTAATGCCTTCTTCAGTTTACGGTTTACCTTAATTTCATTTTTATTCAGTTTTGTTCAAATGTATGTAGTATAAATTATTGAATTCAGTACAGTTTCAGTTCAGTTAATTAAAATCCCTTCACTTCAATTCAATTCAGTTTAGAGATTTTCAGATAAATTGAAAATAGCTTAAATAACGGATTTACAAATTGCAACCACTAATTAGTACTTTTTTTTTGGAAGAGGTAAATGTGACTCGAACTCTCGACCTATTGGTTGGAGAGGAAGCGTATTTACCAACTGAGCTGCGCTTCGTTGTCCCACTAACTAATACTTCTTCGGTCTAAAACTAGAAATGATTAATATACTTGACACACTAATTCCTTTATAACTATTGATTGGCATTTTAACTTTTTAACCAATTTTTCGAATGGGCAAGTTAGGACAAAACTTAAATTTACATTTCATTTATTTATCTATGATGTTTTGGTTTTTAGTAATATATTTACGGGACAGATCAGATAAAGGTTTACTAAACAAATGCCAACTCTACAAAATTTAAGATACATTTTGTACAAAGATATAAATGTGGGATCAAACTGTAACCCAACAAATTTTAAAGGGCATGCTGTACAAATTATCAAACTTGAGAAGTAAAATTCAAGTTTGTTCCTGTGTTTTGAATTGTATGTCACTTAATGTTTTTGTTTATAGGTGTTGCAATTGGAAAATGTGTGCTTCGTATGCAGATAGAAATTTGAGAAACTTTGGGGAGAGTCCACTAAATGTAGTCTTTTTAAAAAGTCTACTTAAAAACATGATCTATTACAATATAACATCACCTATTTTAACATAAATATCAATTATTTACATTAGACATCAACTATTTACAATAAACATCAACTATTTTTCAATAAACATCAACTATTTTGCAATCCATCAACGATTTACCATGAAACATCGACTATTTACATTAAGTATCAACTATTTTGCTATGAAATAATCGACTATTTTACATTACACATCAACTATTATATCACTAACATCAACTATTTATAAATTATCAACTATTCAATCATAAACGTCAAATATTTTATAATAAACATCACATATTTTAACATTAACATCAACAATATTGAATGGACTTTCCGAAAAGACCACTTATAAGTGGACTTTCCCAACAATTAGTATTTGTTGTATTAATTCAGAAAGAGCATAAATGATTTTCGGAACAATTACAAAGAAGTCAAAGACTTAACCAAACCTAACATTGATTCAAATACCGACATTAACACCACCTATAATCTTAATCTCACAATATAACACCTTTCGACAACACTCAGCCAGTAGTTTGCTGCTATAGGTTTTCAACTTGATTCACAAAAGCTCTTTTCTTGAGCCACCCCCAATTTGGTCCTCAAATGCATCTATCACATCACCTTCCTCCAGTTCTAACTGCAAATTAATACCAAAACTATGTCAGGGTTGTCACCATATATATGTGGGATTCATTACGAACTATGCTATATTATTATATTCTCCAACTCTAGAGAGCTAAGCGCTTGTGTCAGTGTGTGCATATATAGAGAGGTTAAAATATATGAAATGGCACCTCTTCTGGAGTCTGCTCCCCTCGGATGTTAGATCCATCCACTAAGAACTTCAAGGTGTTGTACTCGACTTTTTGGTGGACACAGTAACCATACATAAGCTTCCCCAATTGAACGTTCCTCCCAATCCTAAAAACTATTTCATTCCCATCCTGAAACAGCATGCACTCACGCATTCAAGTTCCCTGATAAAGGTTTAGAAATTGAACAAAAGGAAGTTACACGGGAGAACTGAGAAATTCTGCAATACCTGGTTCTTGACTTTAAGAGTGATATGTGTCGACTTCTTCTCTTCCATCTGATTGTCCATTTTTCGATTATGTTATGTACCTCAACAGCTCAACTTCTGAAACTCACAATCTTATATTCCTCCGTATTTTGTCTAGCTATTACGGGAATACAGCAGGCAAATATAAATAGAGGCCGTTCCAGTACTAAACATAATGTTCTATACGGCTAAACGCTGAATTTGTACTTGTGCATAAATGAATGAAATGTTTGGGTCTTTTGGCATTCCGTGCCAAGTGGAGTAGTTAATTCTCACACTTAAATTAGTACATGCAGGGAAGCTGAATCAAAGAAGTCGGAATATTAAACACATCTGTTCAATGCATGCTATTCATTGAGTGAGCTAATCTTAAATGATCTACACGAGAAACATGCACCCCAAAACATTTCTATTCACTAATCATTCAAGAACTAGGAAGCAAGGTTAAATGTTGTGATGTGCCAAAGTGTAAGAAAATCGGGTCAGATTTGCTCTGAGCATATGCAGCGGAATTTCAAAATTTTGATCTTACTGATAACGATTATTCAACGTGTTAAATAATGCATAAATAAAAGGAAGCTTACTAAGCAATAGCAATTCTGTATAAGCTTCCAAACTCCTAAGCTCCTAGCTCCAGTTAGTCCGGCAACTGATCCAAGCATTGCCATCCAGTCCTTCATCCACGGTTCACCAAACAATCCTTCTCTCCATGAATCCAAGCTTAACTTGTTGTCCTCGAACCTTGGTATCCACAGGATTTCGTCTACTAAATGAGAGATGCTAGGAAATCCCTTCTTAGTTCTAAACTACCGATGATTATGAGAATTCTTATACAATACAATATTGAAGTGTTGATGGTTTGCATGATTTTCTATTTCCTTTCGGACGTTGTAATCATACACTTCGAATTTTATCAAGAAGAGCATAATAGGACATGAATGAACAGAAGAACCTAATAAAGAGATCCATCTCTGCCATGTTAAAATTGCCG
>JAYMSL010001921.1:0-15561 GCA_036897195.1 Plantago coronopus
CGCGCGGAGGCGTTCAGATCCAGAAGGGAGAAGGCGGCGCAGTTACTGTATTTGTGTACCTACGGCAATGAATATGAGTAATACATTTGTCATTATATTATGAGAAAATTTTAAAATACACTTCAATTTGTTTGGGGTTTTACCGTTATACTAAAACCTTTTACTTTTGATAATCAACACTTAAATCTTTTAAATTTTCGGCAATTTTGCATAAAGGTTTTTTTAACGAACTATATATTAAAAAGGCAAAATAGCAAAATTACAAGAAAACTAAAAGAAAGAAACGACGAACCCACAGGCGGGCAAATAAACACGTGCAAGGTTAAAAAAAACTAAACAGTAATATGCACTAGTCTAAACTAGATACAATCACTTAAGCTATCAGGAGTTGTTAGGATCATCAAGAAAGTCCGTCCAAGACCAGTTAGCTACAGCACGCATAGCTAACATCGCCTTGGACAGTGGCGTTGAACTAGTACTAATAAAATAATTACTACACACTTATTAGTACTGCCAGAAATTTGTACTACATAATCCGAGGTATTAAAAAACTATAGATATTTATTATGAAAGTCCTAAAAAATGAAATAAATTCCTTTACCATGTATTAGTATGGTAAAACTAGTACTCTTACATAATTTGAGATACTACAAACACTAGATTGTTAGACATAAGTTCTAAAAAATAACAATAATTATATTTAAAATTGTGACTAATGACATAATTAACAAACTATCCATAAATTATGGATCTATGACTATTTTATTACAGTCTGTTACAACTAGTGTACGCATATGATATATCTAGTATTGAGTTAAAACACATTCATTCTAGGCGTGTTTGATGAAATAATATGGAAAAATTTGTACTTAAAAAATAAAAACCGACAAATAAATCCATAATTGTCAACTGAAACTACAAGAAAATCAATTACAAATAAACCCAATGATGACATGGCAACCTATGTGGACATTGGTGTGTATCCGGCCACCTTAAAAATCTCCGGCATTGACTAGTGGGTTTGGATGTAATTAAGGTTTTAAGGTTTGGATGTGGATGTAATTGTTCAAACATTGGGGACTAATATGTAATTGAAACATCTAGCCGGGATAATTTATGTAGTTCGCCTAATATCCTCACAAAACAAAATACTGAAATTTCATTAAAAATTTCTAAGAGACTTATTTCTCTTGAATTAAGAAAAATTATTAAAATATTTGTTTGTGTGTTATATTATATTGTTATAGTGGTACTAGAATGCACGTGTCACGCTACGCGTGACAAGCATCTTTTCTTTAAGATGGTTTATATATACGTTTGACTTTGTGTTTGGTTAATTGTCATTGTGAAAACATATTAACTAAAAGTTGTGGCTCTCTGAACTAAATTTAAACATAAATTTGAATTACATAAACCTGAACTAAATGGACTTAAACTAACTTGAATTGAATACCAAACATTAAGGTGAACAGAACCAGAACTACATGATAATGATAAGTTGGGATTTGGATAGAGTTTATCTGTTGTTACATCAAATGATAAAATCAAGTTATTAATACAAAATCACCACAAAGTTGCTCTTGCTTCTAAAAAAAGCTTTAGATTTTCTTAGAAAAAAAAGGCTAGTATAAAATTAGCAAAAGAGTGAAGCTTTAAGCTTATCAGTAATATTTCAGTTCAGTTATTAATTATTAGGTTATTATTATTATCTTTATATGATTAGCAGTGTGTGATAACTGATAAGAGAAGGAATACCTACATTAATTATTCTCATCACCATTCCCGATCACAACCGAACACTTATATCACTACTACAAGGCCATATCTAGCTACATCTATCTAATAGCACCACACACCACCTCCAACCCCAAAAAAAGAAACCATGCTTCTACAACTCATGAGTCATGACCACTGCATTCGATCTCTTAATCCAAACAAAATTCTCGATCCTCAACCTGACCTTCCCGTTGTCTTCCAAACTTCTAGTATTGCCACTTGCCAGATTCCTTTCTTTGTGTCAGTTAAATTGCTTGTGCAATTGTAATTAATATGTTTCTATAGTGTTTCAGACAAAATTTCAGGTTGCTATAAAGTTTGTATTACATCATTCATACTTGAAATGAAATACTCTAAATTGCCTTGAATCTTGGACTCGAATCAAGTGTGATCGAACGAATCGGCATAATTCAGGCGATTCTTGCATTCCATGGCTTCCCCTGATACTTTGCAATATTTTATGGTATGCTGTAGTCCCCATCATAGCCCAACAAAAATCTCAAAGTTACCTTTAACCAGCAAGTGATAAACCTGTTCAGTCCAATCCCAAAGACTAACTGCTGGTATTCCAAGTACATTGACATGAAGTCCAAATCAGGAATGCATAATGACATGAAGAAAAAAAGATGGAAAGTATTTTCATCATGGGAATGACAAAACACACACAGATTCCTGTAAAACTCGTCTATGTACTAAGTTAGAAGAAACAGGTGATCCATTTCGAAGAAACGTCCAGAAAAAATCATGGAGACACGTGACTACGTTACTATAGTCAATTCTGTTATATTACAATCCTATTAATCCAATTATTTCAAAGATATAGAGATATAAATTTCCCCAGTTTTCATTCCACACATCAAAATCAGAAACAAATAGGAAGAAACGAACTTATTTTAGGAAAGAACGACGTATACTACATTGCAGGACAAATGAGAGGCAGACATGAAGATTCAAGTGCAGGAAACCCAAATTCATAAGAGATGCTTCCATCAGCTTTAAAAAGATCATAGTACTTCTCCGAGCAGGCCAAGGCTAAATTCTCGTTAAATAATGGAAAATCCTCGAAGAAGAACAAGTTACCATGAAGAAGAACAAGTTACCTCAGGCATTCTCTTTGTTAATCATTTCGTTTCAGAAGTTGATGTGGCTCAAGAAATAACTGTTATAAGAGGGATACCTCTACTGCAGTCCTTGCAATCTCAGCAGGAGCAAGCATTGTATCCCTAACTCGTGTACGATCTCTCAGCATCAACAATTGCAGTAAGCACATCCTCTAGTCTCCTAGCAGACCACCTGCAATCACTCCTTGCCATTGAATCAACAAATGGCTGAAATCCCATCGGTCTTTCCCTTGAATGTGGCACAGCACGACAAGCATTAGAATTATGAATCACTCTATCTTTTGACTTATAAACCCACATGAACTGCAGCAAATCCCTTTAAGTAACCAAAGGATTTTCACTCAAATCACTGTAAATACTCTGATACTCACAAAGGTTTTTTATTTTATTTTATTTAACGTACTTTTGTTAGACATACGACTTGACTAAATGAACTCTCATATTCTCTTTTGTCCATTCACAAATGCGGCTCAGGATATTTTTAGTTACTTCTAGTGTAACCTACCCTCGATCTTCAGTGCAGTGGTACTCAAAAGCCGGCCCACTGAGTTGGCATTTCCAATCACTAGCTCCAACAATTCGCATAAATAGACCATACTGCCTTCGCCAACGGGCACAAGAGAAACAAGTGCACCACATCTACAACAGAAAAATCATGAAAATAGGGGCAACTGCACTTACCAACATCAGGTAAGCCATCCGTCCGCATCACATATGTTTGCCTTTCATGATCCAGAACAGCAAGGCACTGAGAAGAACTATGATAAACATGAACTATCTGGAAAAATAAGAAAGTTATCATTAGCTAAAAAAAATATCAAATATTTAAAATAAATTTAGAAGCAAATATACTTGGCCTAATCAACATTAAGATCAAAGAAGTACCTCCGATTAAAATGTTATGGCACTTAGTAAAACGTTCCTTTTGGCTAAGGTACTCTAAGGAGTCCGAAGTTTCTAAGCCTTCTATCCTCACTTTACCGTTAACAGAAAATCGTAACTGTTGGAACAGAGATATGCAGACACAAATCAATTTAAACGCAAAATACTTCATGTAGTTAACTTAGTACTTTCAAGTTTCAACATCAGAAGGGGTATGACTGAAAAATGGAACTTGTGATCTTTCCGGTTACATTATGTCAGAGACAGAAAAGTATGGTACGCAAATGAGAAGCTGAAAGGCTTCCCATTTATGTTTCTGATGCGAGCTGTCAGTATCAAGTTGTCATCTGATACCAAGCAAACGCGAAGACGGAATCCTTGCAAACACACCTCAAATTCTATATTCAGCAAGCAAACTAAGTTGATAAAATTTGAGCTCTAGTACACAATCACAATTGAAATCAACACAGAACACAAGTATAATTGAAACTAATCACTTCCTTACTTGAACAAAACAGAGTTACCGGAATCGAAAATTGTGAATCTCGAGTTTGACTGAGCGGAGATATGGATATAAAATGTCTTTGTCATGCTATTGCTACCAAACTCAGTTTAACCCTGCTAGAGAGAAGATGATAAGAGCAACCTCAGATTCACAAAGAACAGAGAGCTCATAAGCTTTCTTAAGCAAGCCATTTCTCCTATTTGAGAGAGACTTGTCTGTTGATCTTGTTCTCAATCCTCTACAACTCAACTCTACTTCTTCCCATTATCTTTTGTCAAATAATTGGTGTGCAGCAGTGCAAGTGTGTGAAAAAAGTTTAACTATTTCCTACTGTATGTATAGCAAACAAGCTACTCAATCCAGCTCATTTTTACAGATCTTGATTCTTGTACATGCTTATCCAAAATCGTGAATGATGAACATTCAAAATAGATTTCACCTATTAAAACCAGCTAGCAAAAATCTGTAAAGAGCATTTAAACTCAACACCTTCAAAAAAAAAAGAAAAAAAAAGCACAAAGTCCTTAATACTATTGAATATCTATAATACAAAATAGAAAGCTTATCGAATTTTAGTGCTTCAGGTATAATTCAGACGCACCTGGGTTCCTCAACCGAACTGCCTTCAGCAGTTCCTGAACAAAAATCTGCGTTAAGGGCGTTGTGTAGGTGACGATTTCAGTGACTGATCTAGCTCAAACTACTGTACCGATCTTCATCAAATTGTGACCCTGATCTCTTAACATTCATCGGAGCATTAGAGGTGACATCCTCGGTGATGGATTTTACAAAAATTACAGGAATCCAAACCCTAACCATCTTTAGTTAGGCGATGGGATGAAGAAGGAAGAACAAATCTGAAGATTTTGACGTTAGATCCGGATCTACAAGCCCAAGCTTGACCACTCGAGAATTGATGATCCGTATCAGTAGGAGAATTGGAATATAGAGAAAACGAAGCAAATGGCGGAAATCTAGGACTGAGAATATCTCACGCGCCTAGGCAGGTTTCTCCACGCGCCCTTACTCTATTATAATTATACTATAATATATATGAATGATAAAGTAAGAAAGATGCTCAACAAAGTAATAAGAAAGCAATAAATATAAATAATAAATAATTAGATAACGAAATAAAAAGTTTACATTTATGGATTAGTAAGTTTGTAATGTGATAAACCCGCTCTAAACCAACCAAAAAAAGAAAACCGCTCTAAACCCTCAGTCCACCGGGATTTCCGTCGATCACCTGCGCCGGCGTTGTCGTGTTCAACTCATTCACTCAAAGAAGACGATACTTCATCTCTCTACTCTGCGAGGGAAGCCATTATTCTTTAATTCATTCATATCATTCAGATAATAGCAATGGAGGACGACTTCATGGATACTGTTTCCACCCCCTGCTCTTCTCTCGCCGTCGAAACCGTCATTCGTTTGAGCACCGTAAGCCACTTGCGATCCTAACTATCAACTAGAATTTTGATTGTCTTTTGCTTTCGTGTTTTATCGTCGTTATGGTTTTAGTATAACGAAATTTAGATTCAATGCAGACCGGAATTATCTGGGGAGCTTGTTTCGGTTCAAACGAGGCCAAAGGGCTAGGTAACTATCGAGATATTATCTGCAATTAGGTTTATTAGTTAGGTACTTAGATCACAGTACTGCCGTGGTGAAGTTTGCTTGTGTTTCTGTTGGTACACGAAGTGTTTAAGCTAGATTTTACGGATTTTTATTTTGCTGATTTTTGATTTATGTGTGCTTGATTCACATAGGTTTTTCCGGCATGGATCGTGCATTGTTCACTGTAATTACCGTGTTTTTCCTCACTGTTTCATATTCCTGCAAGTCTGTTTTCTTTGTACTGGACTAATTTGAAGTTGTTTGCCCTGGCCTTATGTTCTTGACTCAGGCTAAGTCTGCTGGTAAATCAGGACTTCAGTTCGGTATAGTCATCAAATCTTACCTCTGTTTTTATTATATCGTGTTTATCAATTATCATATGAACTGTGTAGCATATATTGCTGCTCTTTGTTGCTGCTATCCACTCCTGTTGTGTTGTCTGCGAATTGCATTTGAAGTCTAGCCTATTCTAAAGCACAAACCAACTTAATACACAGAGGTGTAGAGTTTAATGTGTATCCCAGTAAAATAGGCTTACTCTCTTTATGCTAGCTCTAAGAGGCCAAGCATTAAGATGTTCTACTGATATACGAAGTGCGTATAAAGTGCACGTATGTGTTTTAGAAGGGTATACTATATTTCTGTATGTGGCTGTGTGATGATAGATCGCCAATGCTTCATAGCAGCCTGCGGATATCATTGCACCTCACCTTCTAACCAATAAGATGTGGTCTATTATCAATCATGTTTTACCAGTTGATAATATTTGATGTAAACGTTGTTGGCTTGAAGAATTCTGAACTATATAATTACATCTCATTATCTCATTGATTCTGACAATTGCATTAAAACGTTGGATATTTTATATTAGGTTTTCATAATAATAATCTGTCGTCCATTTTGTGTGTGTATTAATTCTAATGGTACTCAGATCTTGTCCTCATCTAAAAAAGCAGTGACACAATTTCTTATAGCTAGTTGTTATATTCAGAGTCTCTGAGTCTGAACATAAATCGGCATGTTTACTGTTTAGTGCTAATCTCATTTAATCTGTTTTCTAATTTGCAGGTTTATTCGGGACAATTTTTTCCGTTACGGACTGTGGACTGCAAAGATATCGGGGGAAGACAGATTGGGTAAGTTCATATATTTTTGCCTCAATAATTTGTTAAGTTGGATTTAGTTTAAGTAGACATTGTAGGAAATGTTTTCACTTGATGTTGGCTTGTAACATATATATCAATGAGCATCCTTTAATTAGTTTTATGAGGAAAAGATGGGTGAGTTTCTATGTTGCAGCCTGCAAGGATTTTGGTGTGAATGAGGAATCTCATATCGTGCCTTAGAACTTTATAATATGTTTTTTTTAAAACTTGATGATTTCTTCTCAGTTCTGGGAAGGAGCAAATAAATGATTTGTATTTGCAATTCTACATTCCAAATGTTTGGTCAATCATAATTTAACCACAATCAGATTTTTCTGAACTGTTCATGATACTCAAGTATTGTATCGAAGTTTTACAATATATGGAGTCATTCTCTAAAGCTGATTTGAGACAATTTGTTTTTGTGAATTTCACGTGAATATAGTTTGGTGTATTTTCTAGCATAATCATCATGCAAGTTATTGCAATTATAGGATCCCTTATATTAACTAGAACAACCACGGAGAGACATAATAGAAATTTAGTTTTGGAAATGCATTTGAATAAAACTGCGGATAGATTTAGTATTTCTTTTGCAGCTGTTCAGTTGATAATTGGTTATTTAGTTATATATGTGGTGCTAGGAACTTAGGATGTCAATATGGTACAGGGTGTTTTTGAGATCTTTAGATTATTAGGCAGTTACTCTGCTTGAGGCAGCCTGTCTTTTCTATCCCTGTCTCTAGTTTATATTGCAAATCATGGCGCTATCTTCATAGCTTTGGCTTCATTAAGTGAAGAGAGCATTGGTATTAAATTATTAATTCATAACACTTCAACAGTACACTGAGATTCTCTTTTAATTATATAAAACCAAATCTATCTTCCAACGACCGACTTATTTTATACAACAGTATTGAAGTCTGATTTAGGCTACAATGATATAGCATGAAAAGATTAGGATAGAAAAGTGAATCCAAAAGAATGTTCGTTTGACGGAGCATAAAGTAGTACATGATGTCATGTAATTTAAGGTTGTCTGGAGTGACTTGGCTTTATGGATTCCTATTTACTTCGTTGAAATAGAAAATATGAAATGAAAAGCCATAATAGCTTGCATAACATATTCTTCAAATTAGCAGGTCCTTCTTAGCACTTAAGAATCTTATACTCTTATTGGCTTACTCAAGGTGGCCTTGCTGTAGTAACACATACATTTGTTGTGATGATTATGTACCTTCACACTGACAATAGGTGCATGCTCAGTAAACATTATCATCTCTGAATTTTATTTATCCAAAAGGTTGGGCATATGGACTTAAATGGTGATATCTGATTTGTATGATTTATATTTTATTCTACTTCCTGTAGGTTAATAAACTAGCAGCTGGTGTTGTTGCTGGGGCAGCTATTGGTGCTGGAAGTCGGAATTGGAAACAAGCAGCTGGCCTGACTGGTATTTTCTGTTCACTGATTCATGTTGCTAAAGAGAATAAATCTTTTTGAGACGTATATCAAGTCATCTACAAGGAAGTCGGAATTGGAAACAAGCAGCTGGCCTGACTGGTATTTTCTGTTCACTGATTCACGTTGCTAATGACAATAAATCTTTTTGAGACGTAGTCATCTACAAGGGAGAGCTGGCCAATGTTACTTTTCTTCTGTCCTGTTATACTTACTATTTGATGACTTCCAATTGCAAAATATAAATTTTTGTTTCTTTTTGATGAATGGATTTCGGGCGTAGCTGTGTTCTTGTTAGTAAGATGATTATTTTCCTAATTTTTTTGATGTGTGGTGATGTGATGTGAATATGCTTTAGTTTTAGTGTCTTAATTAGATAGATAAGGCTGTATATTTCAAAATGTTAGGGAAATCGAAGAGTTTCAGTAACATATTTAACACATAAATCTATATGATGACACATTCTGATCTGATGCATGCTATCGCCCAACTGAAACTGATAAATTATTTGGTGATTTAAAACCATAAACAAGAAAACATATACATACAAATTAACGACTTTCCGTAGGATCACTGATCATCATGAGAGTGAATTGAGAATGATCTAAACTACTTTAGAGAGAGCTACTGGCATACTTCTTGTTTGGTCTGTTTTGAAAAGTTTAGTTTCGAAAAGTAAAAAGACATTACAATGAAGGCATACTCCTTAAATTGTTTCAAGAATTTCATGTGATTATAAATTGTTATATATCTTCAACTTATACTAATTGGTAGTTTTAAATTATATTCATTCCACTTAACTGACACAGGAGTAGTAATTTACTACGTTGCTCTTATTCACTCCACATAAATAAATGTACAGTAAAAATGATAAGAAACTGGTCTTTTTATTAAAATTAAAAAGCAACACCACCAATAAGTAACTGCATAATATTTTTGATGCAGTTAGTTTATCTTATTTTGTACATATAGAAGAAAATAATAATGTTTGATGTAGTCAACAATACTCTATGAATATTTATTGATCTCCAACTCCATCAATCTTGTTTCTGGGGAGGAGGCAGTGTTCCGTCAATGAAGGATGAGAACATGATAAATGAACGTTCAGACTGGTAACTTGGGACGAAATGTCCAGATCCTCTCACGGTCACAAATGTGACATTTTCATATCCAACGACGTATCCTCCAACCTTAAGAATTACAGGAAAGTAGTAGTATGTCTTAATCTGACGGTATATATTTGGAAAATTGAGCTAACAAGAATCGGTTTAATTCTTTCTTACCTCGCCTTGGGCATCCCAGGGGTACCATGCAGTTTGTACTGATGTTCCGAGTTTGGCCATTGAGTACTTAGTTGTTGTTACTGATATAATTGCATCCACATCACCACTGCAAATTCAGTTAATAGTTCATTATTGCTTAATTGTTCGCAACCACATAGAAATTAAGTTCATGCAAGGTTGAATTCATACCTGTAGATCCAAATGCGAATGCCAGTAGTCATCAGCTCCTTGATCAAAGGTAGTATTGTAGCCATAATGTCATCAACATCATAATCTATATCACTGCACAAATATCATATATCATGATTATAAGAAACAGGATAAAAGTCCACGGTATATAATTAAATAGAAATTTGTAAAATATACCTGCATTCCTGCCAGGGGACGGCAGTTCCAGATGTTGTGGCATGTAAAGCAGTTTGCACTTCAAGAGTGTTCAAGTAGGTTGACGCGTAGTCACCGGAGCATGGATCAAAACTGGATACCTGTTTGATAAGATGAAACAAATCATGAGTATAATAATTGAAGAATTTAGTATGTGAACTGGTAGCTAGATGGTTCATTGAGTTTCTGCATACCCCAGGAGAAGTTGAATTGGAACCACATAAAGGAGCATATATGTTGTAAATGTATATATTGCTGAAATCTGCATCTGCTTGATCAAGGTAGTCATTGCAGGAGTCTGTCACTTCCGGTGCTGAAAAATTGCAGTTTTTTACTATTCCTTGATGAGTTTCGTCCGATGTCAATGCACTTGTCCAGAGATGTTCATAGTACCCTTGGCCATAATCTGCCCAGTCAATCAACGGATTCCCAATCTGGTGATTGATAAAGTCCATATGTATAGTAGGATATATTAGAATCTTAATTTAATTTCTTCCATGTTTGATAAATTACGACAGAGAAGTTAACTCACAGCAATTCCTTTCAAGTTGATAGTAGTTTGGTTTGTGATTTTGTTGTTTTGGAGGATCAAATCTGCAAGTTGAGGCACATAATGACCAGCGTAGCTCTCTCCAGTAATGTAGAAGTCTCTAGTTTTGTACTCTGGGAATCTTTCCAACCAGTTCACTAGAAATGCATAAGCATCTTCTGCTGTTTTCTTGTCACCGGTCTGGTAATCCGATGATGTGTTAGAGTAGGAAAATCCCACACCAGCAGGGGATTCCAGAAATAGGGTATTTGCGGCTGCATTATTTACAAGGAGTACGCTATACGTTAAGAGTTATTTTCTTATAATGAAAGATGATCAAGTGGTACTACTATGTTATATACTCACCTTTGTTCCATGCATTTTCATTGTACCACAAAGTTTTACCGTCAGGATTTACTCTGAAAGGTCCAAGTTCCGTCATTGCTCCAGCTCCTAGAGACGAGCACCCCGGTCCTGCATTAAAGAGATGACATATATATTACATGGAAAATCATTTTCTTCCTTATTTTGAGAGCAATTGAAATTGAGAAATTAACATAAGGCTATGTTAAGTACCTCCATTCAGCCATAGTACTAGAGGCTTGCTGGATGATTCTTCTGCCTCGGCAAAGTAATAGAAGAGTGCTCTTCCAGCAGTGGGATCAACAGTGACAAAGCCAGAGTACTGATCGAAGTTAACTGATGGTTGGCCAGGCAATCCCACGATCTTGTCGAGATCCTTCAGTCCATCCTGAGGTTCTACGTATACAGGTGCGTATTCTGTTAAGGTAACATGACTACTCACATGACTGACGGATTTTTTGTGGCGTTGTTCCTTGGTAATTCTTCGGAGTGCGTCATTTCTGTTGCCTGCACATTGAACTGAAGAAGCAAGGCATGTGAGACCAATAATTAGGCACACAAGAAAGATTGGACTTCTCATGTTTATTGTAGAAGTACAAGTTATGATTTATTTACCGTCTAAGTTAACTCTATTTATATATAAGTTTCATGGATTTTCTGTTTGATGCATTCTGTTGTATTTGTCACTAGGGTGATTTGTACAAAGATGGATAAGCTAAATGACAATTTTCTTGTGTAGAGTTGACAGCACATTATCTGTTTGTAGAGATATGCACACATACAAATGTCAAATGAAACACATAGACATTCCCTCTTTCTCCAGCTAACATAATACAGCTTCGAACTTTCTGAAACATTTCCTGTAGAACTAAATTACATGATTTGCGCTCATAAGTTTTATCTTCTTGTACACAGATGTCAGAACTGTCTCTTTCAGTGCTCATGGTCTTCTTTAGTTTGAAACCATAGATCATAGTGGATTCTTCGAACCTATGTGTATACAATTTACTTGCAAATCGACAAACTCTCCTTTACTGGCTAAACAAAAATCAAGAAGAAAACTGAAAAGAAAATGGTGACTTAAAGGGGAAAGAAAAGACACAATTGAGTTGATAAAGAGAATAGGGAATAAACTTGTTGGTTGGATAGAAGAGGTGATAAAGTTTCTGTTTTTTCAAGATTATAGAGAATCTGAATTATAAAAGATAACTTGCATTGTGAAAGCAAGTCATTACAGCCATGAAAACAATTCAAGAGAATCAGCTGTATATTATCGATTTTTTGTCGGAGCACACAGAATAAGATAGTCAGTTCTTATATCTGTTTATTGCATTTCAAGATCTTGAATGGCCAAATTGATAGTGATTCTGCTTATCAGTGAACCTTTGATTGGAGAAGGTTTTAAAAATGAGGATTGCTTCTTTCATCTAAGAAGAATTTTTAGAGTTGTATATATATGTCCTATGTATAGTTGGTAGTATTCCAAGAATTTGATAGCATTTGGTTCTGCTGAAATTTATTTTGTGGAGATTTCAAGGATTCAAGTTGATGATTATATCGTCTTAGTTTCTTACGTACATATGATTTGAATTGTTTGATGTGGAAGCTGCATATTCAGAAAAATATTTTTTTTGTGGAGATTGAAGGCATCTCAATGCACATTTGCTGGATTAACATGAATTATGATAAACTTTCTGAAGATGTGTATCTGACCTTTGGAACTTGGAGTTATTTTGCTATGATCAGTTAACGTTTGTAGAGTAAGGTATATCTGATGGTTAGCAGCTTAGCAGAAAAGTTTTCGGACTTCTGCACCTTTCTCAGATTCCATTTTGCTAGAATTTTGTTCTACAGTTAAACAAGACGAATGGTATTCGCGGAAGAACTTGTGGCATTTGAAGACATTCCTGAATAAGGGATGGACTATCAGAATGGGCTAGATGACCATTGTTTGGATGTTGTAACAATACAAGTCTCCACGTTCCACTACAAGAATATTGACCTAATACGACTCCAAAAAAGAGTCGTAACATGTAAAAAAAGAGTCGTATTTGTAAATTACGACTCTTAATAAGAGTCGTAGAGGGGTCGCATTAGGGGTGGGTCGTATTTTTATTTTTAGTACAAATGAAGAGTCGTATTTTCAAATTACGACTCTTATAAAAGAGTCGTAAAAGGATGGGTCGTATTTGAATTTAAGTACAAATTAAGAGCTTAAATTGATGTAAAACATCTGAAATTCGAAAAGAAACACATTGATTGATAAACTAAAATTGGATAAAATCGTAGCAAATCAAGAAATAATAGTGTGAAACTACACCTAAAGGTGGCTCATGTTTGATCTTACCAAGCAGAGTCACTTCACACACAATATAGTGACATCAAAACAAGCTTCATGCCCTGAGAATTTTTTGAGCAAGTATATAATTAGTAATCCAAAAAAAAAAAACATAGCCAATAAAGCACTTGTCTCCTTGACAGTAAATATGATATAAACATAACAAATTCAGCAAGGAGTCGGGACTGGTAACATAAGGTCAATTGAACCTGAACCTAGATATAGTAACTCACTCTTTATTTTGGAACTCTGATATGTTGCTTCAGAGTTTGCAGAATTACAAGCTTATAGATGATATCTCTACGTGCTTTCACTCTACGTGGTAAGAATCAAGGATGACGTGCAATAACAAGTGCTCATAGATGATACCTCTACGTGCTTTCACTCTATTATAAAGCAGCAAGAAACTTATATTTTTCCTATCGACATATATGTAACTTTCGCTACTTTCTGTCAAGGATCATGGCACTACCTTGCTTTTAATTTCTCAATCTGCAGAATACTTACATAGCTGCCGATCACGATAACAACGAAAGTCTCCATTGATGACCTGTAGAGCATATCCACTGAGAACTCAAGTCTTACTAATTTTCATTTCCTCCAACTAAACCCCAACACCTCTTTCTTTCTTTATAACCGGTTATACGTTGGAATTCAATTCACTTCTAAAACGTTATCTATCCACGAACTCCAATAATTTCACTCACTACTTCTCTTTGAAGATCATCACCTGTCTTTCTCTGTCAGTTAAGAGTCTCTACTACAAATTTACTCTGAAATTCAGAATATGAACGAAACTAGTGCAGCCACAGTGGAATCTTCTTATGGCACAAATTAACACATAAATCAAAATCAGCAATAGTACGTATGAATTTAGAAATGAAACAAACATACATCGTTGATACAATACAGCCTCGTCTCGTCTCAAAATGCAATGAATCAAAATGCAATACAAAATCACCTCAAAATGCAAAGAATCAGGCTCATCTCGTCTCAAATAGCGACGTCTCGAATTGAGTGTTCTCCTAACCTATGAATCACAATCACATTAATACAATACAAAATCGAATCAGAAACAAAAACTATTGAAATCAATAATTCATTCGAAGAAGATGAAGAAGAAACACAATTCAGAACATAGATCGAACCTTGGTGGTGCAACACGGCGGAGATTCCCCGGAGAATGATCAACCGTTGTCGTCGACCTCCCATTTCAATCGCATCGTGCTAGCTTCTTCTCTGTTTCGATGAATTGGGCGATTTTAGGATATTTTAGGTTTATATTTGTTTTATTTACATATTGGCCCCTACATTTATCCATAACTGCAAAATTGGCACCGAAATTTCCATATTGGCCCTCCGTTTTTTAGTTCATTTTTACGACTCTTTTACCTCCTTTAAAAGAGTCGTAAACCGTTCTGTAAAAGTCGTATTTTACAATATATACCTCCTTTTTTTAGTCCTTCTTCATGACTCTATTTAAGAGTCGCTAACCATAAAATAAGAGTCGTATTCTAAAATTTACGACCCTTGTCTACAAGAGTCGTAAAATATAAGGGTCGTATTAGAGCTAATATGTTGTAGTGTTCCCGAATGTACAGGTCCCGGCTCTTCTATTTGTAGCAAGTATTATGTACTGCATAATTTTGTATGGTCACTTGGAAAGAGAGCAATTTTAATTGTTTGTTTCTTGGGTTCTTATAAGCCCCATGACCATACAATGAATGCTTCACTCGAAAGAAAACACCTCAATCTCTTCTTAGTTTAAGCGTGGTTCATATGCTTCGCTTGAGTGTGACGCAAATGCATCATGCTGTTCACTAGTCATAACTCATACTGTATCGTTTTCATAGCTTTCTCTCCAAGATCTTATTCATGTGCTTCTTGCCCTCCAAATGCATCTCTAATACAACTTCATGACTGCAACAGATTAATTAGGTGCTGGTTGATTTGAATTGAATACTTGAATGAAGTGTCTTGTTTCTTGACTCCACTTCAAATGAGTCTCGTGCGGGAAAATTTCATTTTTGGTACACTACAAAGTTACACTGCCGTTTTAGGTACACTAGAAATGTCATGTTCAATTTGGGTACACTACAAAGGTAACCACGCCAATTTGTATCCTCCGGCCATTTTCCGTCAATTTAAGCT
>JAYMSL010001922.1:0-15560 GCA_036897195.1 Plantago coronopus
TCAGGTTGCTTCTTGAGGTATATGTTGTCTGGTGTAGTTTTTTTTTTACTTGGAAGCAACAAACTGTTAATGTTCTTAGGAGAACTCCCATTCCATCTATCAGGGTGTTTTTGGTTTTTGTTTTTTCTTCATTTGGACTGAAATGTGAAATTATTCTGTCTGTTTCTTAGCTGTTCAATCACAACCACCACCAGCCCATATTCTCTTCACTATTCCGATTCCAGCCACCCAGCCCATATTCAGTACACTCCTTCTCCCCCCAGCCGCCCCACCAGCCTCCCCCCGCCAGACGCCCCACCAACCTCCCACCGCCAGCCGCCCCACCGCCACCACCCTCCATCTCGCGCCACCTCTACCCACAACATCCTTCGTCCGCCAGCCCACCTCCTCTCCTCCACTCGCGCACCACCTCTGCCCACGCGCCACAGTAAAAACCGGTCCGGTTTGGTCTGGACCAACCTTTGAACAGGTTCGGTTGTCAGTTCTAGAAAATAGAACCAAGTAGCACCCGGTTTTTACCGGTCGGTTCTGGACCCATGTTCACCCCTAGCTATGAGTACTAATTAACCTTTATACATGTCATTCGTTCATAAAGCAGTGGTCACGTGGAATTATAAAGTCGGTATGGGTAACCAATTCTTTTTTTTCTCTAGTTTCTTATTCATTGGTTATCCCGTAAGATTTTCAGTTAATTTCCTACTAACAAGTCGTAATAAGAGCTAGGCCAGTTTGGATCGTGGAGGTAGCAACATGGGTGATATTAAAAATACGTTCGATAAGTTCGATGGGACCAATTAAACTTTCTAGAGGATGCAAATCTACGATTACTTGTACGGTAATGAATTACAAGATGCTCTCTCGTAGAAGAAACTAACATACAAGAAAGACGAAGATTGGAAGTTGCTCGATAGGAAGTCGTTGAGCGTTATTCGCCTAACTCTTTAAAAAAGACGTTGCTTTCCATACAATGAAGGCAAATACTACATTGGGGAAGCTAGTAATGTTAGAGGAAATGTATGAGAAGCCATCAACATCAAATAAATTCCCCCTGATGAGACGCCTCTTTAATCTGAAGACGAGAGAAGGCATATCGGTGACCAATCATCTTACCGAGTTCAACATGATAATTGCTCAATTGAATTAGGTTGATGAGATTATATTTGCATATGAGATTCAAGCCCTAATTCTTATGTTTTCTTTGCCATGGAGCAGGTACGACATAGTGGTTGTTGTTGGTGCTTCAACATCAATTGTAAATCTAGTTTTAACTAAGGTGAGGGAGCTAAAGGGAATTCACAGGAAGGAATAATAAGTTTACTCGAGGACAATGACACCATTGACCGTTGAATTAGGGGCAGGCCTGAAACTAAGTTGGAGAATAGATGACAATAGAGATCAAGGCATAGATCAAAATCTAGGAAGGATCAAAATTCAACTAGTTGCGCTATAATTGGGATCGATTGAGTCACTATAGGGATTAGTGCACAACTATAGTGAGGGAGGATACATCGGTGAATACGACAATCGAGTACATCAGTGATGCACTAGTGTTGAGTGTGAACAATCCATTAGATGTATGGGTGTTGGATTATGGAGCCTTGTTCCATTTGTGCAACAATGCCGAAATAATGGACCGATATACATTTAATGATTTTGGTAAAGTTTATCAAGCAGACGGAGAGCCTCTGCAGATCACATGAAAGGGAGACATTCGAGTTCAAGCACTGAATGACACTGTGACAAAGTTGCATGACGTTAGACACATTTATTCCTGAGTTGAAGATAAATCTTATTTCCATAGGGTGGTTGGACGATGAGGTGTTCGCCACGACGTTCGGCTGCAGTAGTTGGAAAATTACGAAAGGAGTTATAGTGATAGCTTGAGGTAGAAAGAAAGGCACATTACAATAATTTTGAACATCCAGAATGGACATGCTCTTGCATATGCAATTAATTATTGATGAAGACTAGTTGTGGCCATAAGAATAAGAAATGGATGAATTCACTATGATCACATGAAAAACTATCAGATATCAAGAAAGTCCATCTTCGTGAAGATTGTGTGAACGGAAAATAGAAGAGAGTTGAAAGGGAAGCTGGAATTTATACATAGTGATTTCTGGGAACCAGCTCCAGTGACATTTTATGATAGTTCGTTGTATAACAAGGCCTTCACTGATGACTCCACGAGAAAGTTAGGGGTTTACTTTCTAAAAAAAATACATCTAATGCCTTTTATATATTTTGAAATTGGAGAGTCCCTGTAGAAACTGAAACAGGTCTTAAACGCCATAAAATCGAGATCTGTCAAAGTTGACGATCACCAACTCACTAAGTTCAATGAGTACTTGCTGCGAACGGTACTGGATTAATGGAAAGGGTCTTAAGAGGAACACCGCATTAGATTGGTGCACCAGGGGTTGATAAGGAAGATACTTATGTCGAGGTCTCCGAGTTGATGTAGTTAGACATTTCAAACTCAGGTGGACACAGAATAGATCCGGACAGCGAGGAGGTTGTTCAAGAAGATTCACGTAACTAGCTTCAGGTGGGAGTAGGATGGCAGAGAGTGTTTGTTGAGCAAGAACAACATAAGCCAATTTCGGGTGCAGATTGACAGATAATGATTAGTTGATTGTAAGCTAGGTACACCATCTTCGGGTGGGAGCAGAATGACAAAGGCACGTATGAGAATGCAAATGCGTATGCATTCCCTTTTCCTATCACGTTTTGGTGTACTACTCCGAATGGAATTCGACAAGGCTTGACAATTCACTCCTACATAAAATTTATTATCCTCTCAGACCTAAGTAATTATGCAGAATATTTATGGTATTCTCACTAACCAGACTATAGTTATGAACGGGGTTACGATAACCTCGATCTATAATCTGAGTTATAGCTATCCTAAATAGATTATCTCGATGTGAATTGTAAAGCATGTAAAGACAGAACATGAGAATTATCCATGCTTTAAAATTCCAGCCAGATGCACTACGTGCAAACAACTAAATAAATGATTTCGAGTTACAAATAAGCTCACGCTAACTCTCGACTCTCTCTTTAGCAAAAGTACAGACTAAGGATAAAGTATACAAAACCTAAACAATAAGCTAGTCCCCATGAAATACGAAGATCAATCTAAGGCCCTATATAGCTGTAGTCGCCGTCTTATCTTGAGCATAGAATTCTTGCAGATTGTGTTACCAAAATAAGACTCTTTGTAAAATTCTTTCTCCAAGTCGTCTTAACCCTATTAGAACTTTTATTCCTTCTTTAGCTATGAGAATATTCGAATAAGATCTTCTAAGATACTGAATATCTCGTGCATTAGAATACTTCATGGAAATAAACTACTTTTGTTAAGAATTGACCAAACTCTGTTACAGGAACACCAACTTAGGTTGTGGTAACCCTGTTAAAAACCTACACTAACACTATATATATGCTCATAATTCATTGTAACTAGCACACAGACATAATAATTAGGCTAGATTAGTTTAATAAAGGTCTTAATATTGATAGAATAGAACTAGTTCGTCAGTTGATTTTTTATATTCTAGGTCGAAGTTATATTCTTACAATTATTTTATCGTTTATTGTTCCGTGAAATTCTAACTTGGTACTTGGTAGTGTCCCGGACCACCGGTGAACCGGACGTAGTCAAAGTTATTGACGAACCGGGTAATTTCTGTGCCTGATTTTATTGTTCCTTTCGTTATCCCGTGGCAGTTTATGAATCCCTATATTCTGGCTCACTAATAAATCTCAATTCATCTCTCTTTCAACTATCAGCAGAGATAAACAGAAATGATAGCTACATCTTCCAACAATGGCGATTCATCCTCAGACCCTTTCAAAAAAGGCGCCAAAGTCGAAGTAGCCTTCGAGGACGAAGGCTTCCGTGGCTCCTGGTTCAGCGCCACCGTCATCCGCCCTCTCCCGAAGAAGAAAGCCTCCCGTCGACTCTACCTCGAATTCGATACCCTAACCAACAACAATAAGCCTCTCCGCGAGTATGTCGACTTCATCCTCGCCCGCCCTATTCCTCCACGAGAGAATCGCCGCCGGTTCCACATCAGCGAGGAGGTCGATGCGTTGCATAATGACGGCTGGTGGGAGGGTATTATCATGGCCGTGCTTGAAAATCGCCGATACTCAGTCTTCTTCCGGAGTTCGCGTGAACAGATTGATTTCGCTGAGTCGCAGCTCCGTCTTCACCGTGAGTGGGTGAAGGGCGATTGGGTGCCGCCGTTGGAGGATGATGCCGAAGATTGAGCATGTGAGCGGAGATTGTTAGGTAATCTGGTGATCTATGATTGTTGTTGTACTTAGTATACTTGATTTCTTCTCTACTTGCCTTGATTGATCATTATTACGGGTATAGTTGATTTTCTTTCTTTCTTTCTTTCTGTAAACTGTTGCACTTAAGGCACTTAATTAACTAGTTAGCTCAACTGAGTATTCTTGTGATTCTTCATTCTTGGATGTTAATACAATTGAAATCGACTTTGTTAATCAGAATTTCTGGAGATAACTTTGATGGATGATGGCTGTTGGAGTTCGTCTTTTTTATCTTTATGAATGTTACAGAATAGCTATGGTCCGTGGTTTCATACATTGATGAGCTATCCGTAAGTTTCAGCTGTTTGTTCGATTTAGCGCTGTTCGCTCTTCGTTTTTTTTCATCTCGAGTCATGGTACAATTCGTCAAAACCTGGATGTTATTTACCCTCCTGATGCGATTATATGCTAATTCCTCCTCTATAGGTTTTTACATGTTCTCTTGAGTTATCTATACGGATACATTAATACTTATATTGCCTCTACCTTGCTTTGACGTCCTTGTTGCACAGATGACTTTGTGCTGCTATAGTGCTATGTTATGTTATGTTATGTTATGTTATGTTATGTTATGTTGATACCTTGCAATTTTATGGAAAATCATTTGGAATTGAACTGTATAACCGACATACGTGATATCTTCAGCTTAGTTCTTATACTTTGTAGGAGCCTAGGAGGTAGAAGAATCACGCCATAACTGTTGCTTTCGTAACATGAAAAAAACTCAATTGTGTTCAAGAAATGTAGGTGAACTGCGAACTACTTGGGCTCCTTAGTCCTTACTGAGGGCAAATAGATTTTCGTTTATCTGCAAATCCATGTTGAACGATCACTTTAATTGTTATGTAATCCTCCATTCAATAGCTCGATTATTTGAATATTTCAAGTCATATGTATAAGGGATCCATTTCATTGAAGTGGTGGGTGTAAAACTATAGATTAGAGTGTGGAAGGGCTCCATGAAGTTGCCATGGCTTCAAGGTTATTATGAAGTGATTGCAAATTGCAATGCCAACCTTATGCTTTGCTTGAGACAAGTCAGTAGAAGTAAATAATCTCTGGTGATTTTCCCTCAACAACGACCCTCCTCCGTTGCAAGGGAGAGGTTGGATATGGAGATAGTTTGATGGAATCTTGGGATACATGGGCTCTAGTGACGCTCTACAGCATGTATGAATTGTATTGTCATGCAATACAAGTCAGAATAGCTATTAAAAAAAGTAGATGAGGCACATAACTAAGGCACTTCACCTTAATTTTCAGTTCTGGTTTATCGTAGTTTAAATTTATATTCGAATAGGTGAGTCCATGCTTCATAGCAAACAATGTAGAATCACAGAGACACGATTGGAAGAACACAAATGAATTAGGATCTGTATTTGTAATCGAAGAGGCGATGATAATCAATAATCAACAATCAACACGGTAACTGAGAACTTCAACCGAGTAGACATCCGTAGTGATGTTATTAAATTAAATGAGTCGAGCCAACCTAATTAGTACTTATAAAAAAAACTCATCAGTTGATACTATTATTGGTATTCCACTATTTTTTTAAAAAAAATAATATAGTAATTGACTTGGGTCCTTTTCAGTTTACTTTAATATCATGCGCTTTGTTTGGTTCAAGTACATTCAGTTCATGTGCATAGTAAAAATTTATACTTGAACAGTGTTAGTGACGGAAGAAAGGTTAAATTCACACTAGTCCATCCCTAATTATTTAACTTGACTAGTAAAATATAATATAATTAGAATTATAAAGAGAAATTATAAAAATATAATATAATTAGAATTATAAAGAGAAATTATAAAACTTGACTCGATAATACTTGAGGAGCGATTGCTGAGTGTTTGGGACTTGGCTAGTACGCTGTGTTAAACCCTAATCCAGTAAAACAGCAAAATTTATGTGTTAAGTTATTTACTTTATTTTTACATACTCATTATTATTTGTGCGATTAGAATAAACCCTGATAGGCGATAACCCTGAACAATCGACGAGCATCAATCATTGTAGAAAACTCTAGAATCTAACTAATGTTCAGAAAAATGGTGGTTGAGTTGAGTGGGGGGACTGTGAGCATAATGAAGTGTTGGAAATGGGATTGGGAATTGTGGTGGCACGTGATGCGAGCCTTGACACCTGACCTGACGTTTTACAATTTACAGAATTTCAGTTAATCCCATACCCAACAAAAATGGAGCATCAGTAGCTCACTGCTCAAAACCACCCCCACCAAGTCTACTCTCTAGTCCAGTCTACAATGACGAGGAAGAGAAAACTACCCATCGATTCCTCCACCTGCGAATTCCCTGCAGCTTCATTGATCGAAGTCCAATCCAATGAAGAAACCTTCGACTATGTCTACTTTACAGCAACTGTGATCGCCTCCGCAAATAACACAATCCTTGTTGAATACCAGAATTTGTATGATCACGAGACCAACCGGCGCTTGAGGGAGAATGTACCAATTGGTTCTGTCCGCCCGATTCCACCACAGCAGCCGGAGGTGGTGGGTAATTGTTATCAACCTGGAGATGTCGTCGATGTTTTTTACGGAAATTGCTGGTGGAAGGCCGTGGTGGCGCGTGTGGTTGACGGAGGGGAAAAGTGCGTGGTGCAAGTTCATGAAATTGATGATGAGGAGCACGAGTTTGAGGTTGCGAATGTTAGGCTTCACTTTGATTGGGTTCATGGCACCTGGGTACGCTTACCCAACCCCCAGGTATATAGTAGCTAGAGTGCTTGATCAGCAATCAGTTTAATTCAAGTAATTTGTTATTGTTCTTCTCAAATTTTGGTGAATAATTTGGTTTTCATTGTGGAAGAATCGGGAATATTGTAAGATTGGTGTCCTGTTTTGTTGCTCCTGTGATGTATTTGTGAACACTAACGCATTAGAATAAGATTGAAATGACATTGTCATCTAGGATGAGAATTTGTGTCAGATAGACAGATAATCTAACGGAGTTAATGGTTGCAAATTAGAGGGATGAGGGTAACATGTAGATGGTTATGTAGTTTTAAGTTGTGCCTGATATATTCATATATCGTTCGACGATCTAACGCAAGTTTGCTATCATCTACTGATCTACTGTATTGTTTGAAGTAGTTGTTGTATCATGAAGTCGAAACACTTAACTGAAACAAAATACGTAGCTGATGCTCCATCTGGACAACTAGAATGGTGTACGTGATTTCTTATTTATGTAGCCTTGAAACCGATGCCTGTTTGTTACTTGTAGGAGAGTCTACTGCAAGAAACTCAAGCATTGGTTACGAAGAGAAAGCGTGGGAGGCCGCCTAAGAAGCGTAAAACAGACCATCAAACATGTGTAAAAGGTTAGAACGGTTCTGATGGTGCTTTCTTCTTTCGTTAATTTTTCCCTCTTCTTTGAGTGATTGAAGTTAACTGTTCCTGTCAAATCACAGCTTTGACTCAGGGGAATAATGTTCTAGGAAATGCCCAAAGCAGAGTACTTAGTGTAGTTGGTTTGAGCACATATGAGATTGTTGCACATAAACCTGCTGAAGAGAGTGAGGAAGCAGCAATTGGAAGGTCATTATCTCCTTTGAAACTAGGATACAATTCAGAGCGTAGCCGTACACTCGAATTTATTGATTTAGTTGTGGGATCGATGAAGGATCCGAAACATAGCCGTACACTTGAATTTATTGGTGAAGTTGTGGAATCAATGAAGGAAATGGTTTCAACTGATTTTCTAACGGATGTGCAAAGCATGCCATTTTCAGACGTTATTGATATTCTGTGGAAGCCACTTGCAAGAATGTTCCCTTTTAAATGGAAGCCGCACTTCCGCAGTTTACTGCATAAGGACAGGTTGTTACGTGTAGCCGGGGCAGTAGGTTCAATGGTAATACTGGTTGCTATTGTTGAGACAGTTTCTGACACTGACACAGTATCCAAATTAGAGTTGAGCAAGCTAAGAAACATCATGGACATGCTAACAATGTTGGAAGTCGATGGTTTCGATGTTAGTGTTGCACGAGACCATGTTATTCGACTGGTTGCGGTGAGAGATAAACAAGAACATCTTGCTGATGTGGCAAATGAACTTGATCGCCGAATTTTGTTGCACAATGACAAGAGAAGTAGATTTGAAAGAGAAATAAGGGAGTATAATGATGAGAAGTGCAGAATTGAGGAAGAAATGATGAAGCTAGATGAGAAAATGTCATTTTCTCAAGCTGAGAAAGCCAGAGAGGATAGCGAAATCACCAGTCTGCAGGCTGATCTGTTGGAAGCTAAAGAAGCAATACAGAATGTGGAGCATGAATTCCAGGATATAGCTTCTTCTGTGTTTTCGTTTCTATAAAGAAGCGGAGTCCTTACTTCACTTGCGGTTTAGCAGTTTTCGTCTTTGTATAGATTGTATTGGTGGATTGTAATTCTAGCTTCTTGTGGATTTGTTTGTTTCTGTCCCCCATGGCATGCCTACCTCCTCTGGAATTTTCAGCTGGAGCTTTCCCATTAATCCTAATACTGGTTGTAGGTTTCATTTGAATGGTTCTGTTTCTGTATTCTCATCCTTCTTACTGCAAAGTAAAAGTTCAAGGGATTGTGGCAAATTGCAAATTTAATTACTGCAATGTTAAAGTTCATTGAATTTCATTTGATTGGTTTCATTTTGTATTTCCACCTTCTTCAAGAACTGCTATATATGCCACAGCTTGCCTAGCTATTTGCAGAAACTGTATTTGAGAAGATTTATCTTTAATAAAAAATTATAACAACCAATTTAATTTGTCATTATCAAATTTATTATTCCCATAAAATAATAAGCACCAAATATACCGAACAGAATTGTTAAAAAATAATGTCATTTCTCTCTTTTATCCATTCTGACCAATTTTCACATCTCTTTTTTATATATATTCTTGGTTTTTTATTTTCGTTTTTGACTTTTGATATCTTTTTAGTGTTGTTGGAGTATATTTTAGTAGATAGGTGTGTAAGCAAATTCTAAAACTTAGTGGCACCGTATTGGTAACGTCTGGTGGTGACTGACTGACTGGTGTCAGTGGTTTAAGCAGCTTGAAGTTACAGTTAATGAGTTAAACCAGCATTTGGCGTGTGCAAGGCAGTTTAGAGGTAGTATTATTGCCCCATTTATTATTGCTACAACGTGCCTCTCTGTTTATTTTACACTCAATCTCCCACTTTGGTGTCTCTCTGTTAATCTGTTTATTTCACACTCAATCTCCCACGATGGTGTCTTGCTTCCCTGCAGGCTGCAGCTAGTTAAGCAAGGTCTCGAGATACTGTCAGAGAGAGAGTCGCCTTAAAAAATAATGACCCGATAACGCTCAGCTGATTAGTCGCACGTAGCGTACATGACAGTGTGATTTTTATAAAACAGACAGATTGTCTTGTTTGCTTGCCTGCCTCTGTATAAATTGAGCATTGATCTGCAACCTTCTTCTTCTTCACCTAGCTTACTTTGTTTCATTGGTATTCCCCTGTAAGTACCCTTCACCTCTTCATTTTAGTTCACATCAACTAACATTCCATTTTCTGACATCAAAGTGATTGTGATTCCTCTGTTTTGAACTCTGTTTCAGGTGTGTAAAAATGAAAAGATTTGCTGTTAAGGTTGAAGAAGGGAAGGAAGGACGTGATGGACAGTTATCGGTTGGACCGACTTACAGGGGCGTGTTATCGGAACATGGATATCCTCCTGTTGATTCTGACCTGAAAACTAGTTGGGATTGTTTCAGGTGATGCTTTATCCATGATTTATGTTCATTCGAGTAATTCCAAGCTTATTTAGTACTACGAAATACCTTATTCAACGTGGATTAAAGTTTTGTTTTTGTAGTATGTTTCAGGCTATTGAAATAAATACTTTGTTTTCATAGAAATTGTATGGATATTGAAGGTATTTTTGCACAAACAAAGATACCCCATTGTATTCCAAGTACATTTTCCTTGCTCTCTAGTACTTAAGGTTGAAAATTGGCTTAACAAAACTGTCCAAGTTCAACGTTAAACATCATTTACATGCACTAACTGAAACTTTTGATGAATATACAGGGCATCAGTTGACAAGTATCCTGGAAATAAAATGCTGGGATGGCGCGAATTGGACGGTGGTAAGGTATGGGATCCTGCTGATCTTGTTCTTAAGATTTTGGTTTGGATAAACTACTGTTGACAAGTCGGTTAGCTGGTAATTAACTGATCATCTAATAAGTTAATCAATCTTATTCAGTGGGGACCTTATATTTGGAAGACCTACAAGGAAGTTTACAATGAAACTCTGCTTGTTGGTTCTGCGTTGAGAGTACATGGCGTTGAATCTGTAAGCAAAAACAGAACAACCTTACCATTTTATACATTATTGAACTTCAAAACTCTAGAAAAAGTTCAATTTTGGCCTAATGGATTTTCTTATTGGTTCAGGGTGCTCGAATTGGAATCTACGGCGCAAACTGTCCTCAGTGGATCATTGCAATGGAGGTATAAATTCGCAACTTAAACTGTGTTCTCCAATATTATGTATCATCTTTCATGATTTGTTGAAGTTATTTACATCAACTTTTTTCAGGCCTGCAATGCTCACAGCTTAATATGTGTTCCTCTATATGATTCTCTAGGTAAAAGTCTCCCCTTACTTTCAGATTGTGCACTACGCGATAATATTTTTTTCTGTATGATGGCCAAAGAGAAGTTTGTATTCTCGAATACTTGTTAAGTAACTGTTAGATAAGTGCTCATGCTTTTAAAAATTTTACTAACTGATTAGTTTCTCCGGATGGAAGCACAAAAGTTAATCTTGGTGTCATAAACTGCCTGTTTAAGCAGCAATGCCAAAATGTAAACTACTAATGAAGTGTTCTGCAGGTCCGGGAGCTGTTAACTATATCATAGATCATGCTGAGATTGACTTTGTTTTCGTTCAAGAAAAGAAATTCAAAGAAGTATGTTGTAAAGTTTCTACTATCTCATCGAACTGTGTTATCAGCATTCAGCACAGTTCTCTATTATGGAAACTTCCTCTACTAATTCAGACAATTCCTCATTGCAGCTTATGAATCCCGAATGCATTCATGCTAAAAGGCTAAAATGTGAGTCTGCTCGATATTTTTTTTGTTGGCCTCTTTCTTTTTATTTTCCATTTCTTAACTGAGTTTGATATTTGTTGCAGTGATTATTTGCTTCACCTCACTAAGTGAGAGCCAGAGGAATGAGGCAGCTGCAATTGGCATAGAAGCATACTCATGGAACGAATTCATGAACTTGGTAGTTTCTTCACTCTGGTTATTACTACCTTGGTCTTTTTATCTGTTAATTTATTACAAGGGAATAATTTTTTATTACATATTTTCATTTCTTAGTTTTATTGTACTTTCCGTTGTGGCAGGGAAGAGAAAACCCCTCGGAAATTATGCCACCAGAGCCGTCTAATATATGCACGATTATGTATACTAGTGGTACCAGTGGAGATCCCAAAGGTGTCATATTGACCCATGAGACCGTTGCGACAAACATTTGGGGTGCTGATGTTTCAGCGGAAGGATACGCTGGAGAATACGAAGACAAGGTAAATTCATTTCTTTATGCTGTTCAATCATGTTGTATTTGAGCTTGAAGTATATTAACTAGCTACAGGTATACTATTTGAAATTTTTGATATTAGCAAAACAAGGTTCATTTTCCATTAGCCTGTTAATTTGTTACTTATTGTTGACATCCATGACAGATGACAACAGATGACGTGTACATATCATTCCTCCCGTTGGCTCACATTCTTGATCGTGCGGTTGAAGAATATTTCTTCCACAAGGGTGCTTCTGTTGGCTATTATCACGGGGTGAGCTTATCGCAGACCCTTTGTTCTAAGCTGCATTCGCCTTACTCTTATGTGAAAAAACAAAACAAAAAAAAAAACTTTCTGGTGATTGGCAGTATTTTCCTGATATTTAATTTGCCTTTCTTTTTGCCTTTAATGCAGGAAATAAATGAACTGACAGATGATCTGATGGAACTAAAGCCAACGTTTCTGGCTGGAGTGCCTCGAGTTTTTGAGAGAATACATGAAGGCAAGCAAATCTAATCCTTAACTGTATCTGAGTGTGTTCATCAAATACTCACTGGCATAAGATTTTGTGGACAATTCACAGTTTGGTTAATTCTGTTATGGTTTAACTTTTATCCAGGGGTATTAAAAGAACTTGAAAAAGTCAACTGGAGGAGAAGGAAGATATTTGACATGCTTTACAAATAGTAATGACTTTCTGTTATTGTTATGCAGTTATGCTGCTTGGTTCCTCCATTTTACTATGTAATTAAGAAACTACATGTCATGCATGCTAACTCTCTTCACATCTCATGTCATGCAGCAAGCTTTTCTGGATGAATAGGGGTTACAAACAGAAAGATGCATCACCATTGGCAGATTTTCTTGCTTTTGGAAGGGTTGCCTTTCGACTTTTATATAATCTCTGTTTCTTATGTTGAAGACATTAAATTTTCACTTCTGACAATGCATTCGCCTTTGTTTAGATCAAGCATAGATTAGGTGGAAGGATTCGCCTGATAGTTTCTGGTGGCGCTCCATTGAGCACTGAAATTGAGGAATTCCTACGCGTCACTTCCTGTGCTTATGTAGTACAAGGCTATGGTAAATAAAACTTCTTTTTAGTTATGGTGAACGATTCCTGAAATAGAGGACAATGTGATTTTATTTTTACTTATTTTTTTAAGGTTATCTAATTGGATATTGATTGTGCAGGCCTGACAGAGAGCTGTGGATTGTGTACTATCGGGTTGCCAGACGAGATGAGCTTGATTGGAACCGTAGGTGCTGCACATATATATAATGAAATCCGTCTAGAAGAAGTTCCAGATATGGGATATGATCCTCTTGGCAATCCTTCTCGTGGCGAAATATGTTTTAGCGGAAAAAATGATTTTGCTGGATACTACAAGAGCCCAGAATTAACTAATGAGGTTTATCAAGATGGATGGTTTCACACGGGTACTAGCCATTTTTCCTCCTGCTAGATAATGGAAGTATTAACTTAAAAAATCGAATATAGTGAAAGTCATCGTCACAAACTTATTTTTAACTTTCGCCTCAGGTGACATAGGAGAGATGTTACCCAATGGAGTCCTTAAGATTATTGACAGAAAGAAGAATCTCATAAAGTTATCGCAGGGAGAATATGTTGCTGTTGAGTATCTGGAGAAAATATATGGAATTACGCCTATTGTTGAGGATGTAAGCATCAAATCAGAATAAAATTCAGGTCATGTTTTTCACTCATTCATGTGATTTTCTAAGTTGTTTGGTTATTCTTTTTCAGATATGGGTATACGGAGACATGTGCAAGTCCACACTAGTAGCAGTCGTGGTACCAAATGAAGAGGCTACCCGAAAATGGGCAGAACAAAACGGCCTCAAAGAGTCCTTCGTTGATCTATGTTCCCTTGATCAGCTCAAAGATGACATCCTCATTCAGCTCAAGTCCACCGCAGTGAGAAACAAGGTCAGTCTATCTCGTGATAGAGCGTTAGTTCCATGAAACAATTAGCAGAAATGCAGAATCCTTTAGTAATTAATCTTTGTTCTCTTGTATGCTAAAAACAGTTAAGAGGATTTGAGCACATCAGAGGTGTGCTTCTGGAGCCAAAACTATTTGAACTGTCCGGAAAAGAGCTGGTAACCGCAACACTGAAGAAGAGACGAGATAGATTGTTCAAGAATTACAAGGTACATGGTCCCTCTCCCATCTAAGTAATACCAGGCTGTTTTACATTCAGTTTCGATTTCACAAGACAAGACCAAAATACAGTGATCTTATAGTGAGAAAACAACTATGCAGGTGGAGATCGACAGGCTGTATCGAGCAATTGCTAATTCCAAACCTTAAGATGCAGACTTGCCTATGGAAAAACAAAGACATGGTCCAAAACTGTCAAGTACTTAGTTATCTGATATCACTTTCACTTAACATCTCCTTTACTCTATGTTTCTGTTGAAAACTTGCCAATGTATTTAGTTTGTTTGTTTGTTGTGAGTTGTGACTGCCATCATGTGCAGAATAATGATGATTGCAATGAATACTATTAATGATTTCATTACAAGTTGGGATGTCAACATTATATTTACAGAAGAGAACTATTTTGTAATATAAGCAGCATTCTTGCACAGAAGCTCCTGTTAGGGCTCAGATTAAACGTTTTCTTGATTTGCTCTTTCAGTCCGTCCGTCCAGGAGACCATTCACCCCTCACAAAGTCAATCTGAGAGGGTGTGGGTGGACTTGATTTATAGTATCCGGGTCAGGGGTTGAGACACAACCGCCCTCCCTGAATTTCGAAAATTTTATTTATTTGTGTACATCACTTTTTTTTAAAATTTGGTGTTCCCCCCTCCCCCCATTTATAAACATCATTTTCCCAACCTAATTCCTGGCTCCGCCGCTGATCGGGGTCGTTGTGATTGTGACTTGTACCAGGTTTGGGTTAAAATCTATATTTGGTTGTCAGGACTTTGATGGTCGTTTGACTGATTTTATCGCTAACTATTTAATTTGAACTCTAACCACTATTTTATATTTGTAGGAGAGTGGTAGTCATAGATAAAATCGTCGCGTAGGAATAAATTACAAAAATACCTATGTAATGATAATACATGTGTGGAATTACGAAGATATCATATCATGTCTATACACTATAAATTCACAAAGTTTAGGTGTCTGCAGATAGAGCCGAACTTCTTGTGTTAATTTGGAAATTCCCTATAAGGCAAGCAGTTGGTGTTTTCTACTCCAAGCTTTTTTTTTTTTTTTAATGAGCAATAAAACCCATGGATTAAAAGTAAGAACAGATTAACCTCTTATATTTTCTGAACTTGTGCAGATTAACCCATCTGTAATCATTTGCACTCTGTATATCATTTTTGGGGCAAAGACACCAGTTATAAACTCATAATAGGTGATGATTCACGTAGCATGATATCAGAGGTAAAACTATTACGGACGTTTTGATATTGGGTTTGGATTCTGGTTTAAGCCTCTTAATTCAGAAATCCGAACATTTTCTGTTGGCATCGAGTTAGCACCCCTTAATTCATTTGGTAAAGTTATAGCCTACTCATTGCTTTTTTTTTTGGGCTTTTCTATTCTCAGGTCGGCTTCGAACCGACCTGAACGCAGGTCACCATTAGATGCATGCCACGTGGCAT
>JAYMSL010001923.1:0-15556 GCA_036897195.1 Plantago coronopus
ACGATTTTATTGATTTTAAACTAATACTCATCTAATTAGTTAACCAAATTCCATAAAGCAAGCTAATTGGACCGTGCCAAGGTACGGTCCACTAGAAACAATTTTATTGATTTTAAACTAATATTCATCTAATTAGTTAACCAAATTCCATAAATCAAGCTAATTGGACAGTGCCGCGACACGGTAAGACGTTTTTATTGATTTTAAACTAATACTTATCTAATTAGTTAACCAATTTCCATAAATCAAGCTAATTGGACCATATCGCGACCCGGTCCACTAAAAACGTTTTAATTGATTTTAAACTAATTGAACTAACTAATTTCACTTTACATTGGTAATTCGACCTGGCCGTAGTGAAGTTGACTTCACTTCCATCTCGAACCCGTTTTAATGTAACTAGTCATTCGACCTTATTAATCCGACTGGACCGTGGTTTAGTTGACATGATTTTCATCTCTAACCAGTTGACATGCATTTGAAACTAATACTTATCTAATTACTCGACTAATTCCACTGGACCTTGTTAATCCAACTGGGTCGTAGTCCAATTCACTTCATGTTCATCACGATGTAAACCGTTTTAATGCATTTGTAACTAAATTCATCTAATTATCGACTAAATTCACTGAACCTTGCTAATTCAACCGGGTCGTGGTCCAGTTGATTCAGTTAACTACTATTGATGTAGTTGGTATTATAACTAGTTTTAATATAACTAATATCGAAACTAAAGTAACTAGTGATATAATTACTTTTAGTGTAACTTGTTCTAATTCCCTATTTACAATGTACAATGTAACCATTTGCATTGAAGCATTAAACCCGTAAATAACACATAGTGGCCCGTGCAATTAGCATGGTCCCGTGGAATTAGTCGAGTGCCTACACCACGACATAAACTTAAGTCGGATTAACTATAATTAGAATGGATTAACAACAATAAAACGATGGCCCACTTAGATTTAAGCTACGTTACATTAATCAGCAAAACTAAAAAAATCAAATCAAATCCATGAATTTTTCTCAAAACTTTATTAATCTCACTTAATCAATACAAGAAACACACTTAGATATAAAAGACTTAATCAGTACAAGAAACACACTTAGGCTATCACCAACAAGGAGAGCAAATGCCATTTGATGCAACTCAAAGGGCTCCAGCAGAGCCTTAAAAGGAGCAAAAGTTGATGCGCGCCTCACCATTTGAGGCGCGCCTCAACTCATTTACTTTCATTTTTTTTTTTTACTTTTTCTGTTTTTTTATCATTTGTTGTTATATTTTCATTATTCTCTCTATTTCATAAATCAATGTAGCCGAGTTGGCTAAACATTCTGCGATAAAAACATTGATAGATTGTGGCAGCCCAGGTTCGATTCTAGACTACTGCATATTGTTTTCAATTTTTAAAATTTCTTTTTTGTTCCTGCTTTCCTTTTTCATTTTTTAAACATTTATTTCATTTCCTTTTTCTCAGTTATTTGTCTTTCATCATTGTATTACTTTTATCTCTATTTTCATTTTTCTTCACTAGTACTCCCTCCGTCCACGAATAAGCTTCCCATTTTGTTTTGATACCCGTTTTTCGGTCGCAAATTTCTCCAAACTCTTATTGAACAAAACTTTTTTAAAAACTATATTAAAATATTACCATAACTATACATTTTAAATGTAATTTTTCTACATTTTTTAACCGACATAATTTAGGAGTAATTTACGACCCAAAAAAAGTCAACAAAACTAAACGGGAAACATTTGACTGGACGGAGGGAGGGAGTACTATGCAACTTGGTGTTACTCCTAGTCTATCCACTATAGCGACCCACCCGTGTTTGTTGGGTCACCTCCGACAACCAAAAAATGCCATTGTAGTTGGGCCGTGATCAATTTCTTTTTAATCGTTTTTTACATTTTTAAATAATAGTTCTAGTGATATAATAGTGAAATAAAATAGAGACAAATTCAAAAATAAAAAATAAAAAAGACACTTCATACTTTTTAAACGATTATATTTACAACGACGCAAACTGAACAATAACGAAAAGACAACTACAACAACAACCAAATGAAAACACTAATGTTATGTACAAAACTCATATTGATATTTGCAGAACAAGTTAAGTGCTAATTTACGAAAAATATCATATTTTGTATTAATTATAAATTGATCCCAGAAGTTAAAAAAAAACAAAAATTTGAGATAATTATGTTACTAATTAATTAAGTTAATTTTCAACAAATTTTTTTTTTTTTTTAAAAAGTAAACAACCAGATGGCAGATCTGGCCGGTCGGCCAGTTAGTTGATCTGGCCGACCGGCCAGTCATATTCTAACTGTTTTCCGGTTTTTCTACATATTCTAGTCGGTTTTCTTCATATTTAACCGGTTTTCTTCTTATTCTTGTATTTTTCTCCGTATTTTTTACAGGTTTTCGTCATATTCTTGCATTTTACTTCATAAGGAGCAGAAAACTATCCTTTTGATGTTGAAATGAGTAGTAGTTAGGAAAGAAGAGGAATTGTTGAAGTTGTAAATAATTGTTTTAGGTTTTTTGTTAAATTGTAAAGTAGAGGACCTTTATGCAATTTACCTAATATTGCAAATTTTTTGTTCTACAAATATCAATACAAATATCAATATGAGTTTTGTACATAACAAGAGCCTTGATTTATTATGTGTACATACATGCTTTCATCCTTTGTCCATGTGTTTGTTTTGATGATTGTACTTGAGAGACTTTATTTGATTAGTTACGGTCAATGTTGAAACTCTAAGTTATTTGTTGCAGGCTACTCATCCTAGGACGACGTCTTCGGACGCGAAACGTATATGTACTGTGGCTCTTGACACAGCAAATGACAGCAAGAATCGTTACAATGATGTCTTGCCATGTATGAAACTGCTGTATTTGTTTTCTATTACTTCAAACTTTTGTCACATATACACTAGTCATTTTTAATCTTGTGTTTGCAGATGACGACAACAGAGTTGTTTTGGAACAATGTAAAGACTATAGGCCTTCAGCAAGGGGATATATCAATGCAAGCATTGTCATGGTTAGTTGTCATGGTCTTTTTCCGTGCTTCATATGCTGTACCATTTTGAAGCTCTACTACTAACACTTAGCATTCTATATATTAATCTCCACCCATTCTAAATGATTCCTATTCTTGTAGACTTCTGAAAATGTTTCTCAATTTATCGCAACTCAAGGTCCCCTGCCACACACTTCTGAGGACTTCTGGGGAATGATACTTCAGTACCGGTGCCCTGTCATAGTTATGCTAACCCGGTTGGTCGACGGTGATCATGTAAGCAGTCTGTTTTCATGATTATTCTAGCAAAATATTAGCCTTTTCTCCCAACACATGACTCTCCCCTTATTTCTTTCAGTGCATACGGTATTTTATGTACTACTCGATGTTAAGGCTTACAAACAGTTTCTCATTATTTAAATGAGTGTTAAAACTTAAATGTATGTCACAAGGCTTCCTAGTTCTGAAGCTGCTCTCATCCTAATATTGATATCCTTTTTTGTTGTATCCTCTTCATTGCTTAAAGACTGTCATTTTGTCTTCATAGGCTTATACATCGCCAAAGTACATTATTTATGATACGTGTATCCTTCGAAATTTTTTCTGTTATCCTGTACTAATTATACTTCTACAACGAAACTGGGTGCAGACTGTGAAGTGTGGAGATTATTTCCAAGCTGAAGAGGGGCCAAGGGAGTTTGGTAGCATATGCATTGCTACCAAGTGGATACAGTCAACTGAGTCTTCATTAATTGTGCGATGCATAGAAGTGCATAACAAAGAGGTTAGTTATACTTCATTCATAAACATGTAGAACTTCTTGTAAAGTGATGAACCTGACCTGGTAGTAAGCGCACATGACTGATATTTTATTGGACGTCATTAGCTTGCTATAGGTTCCTGTAAACTGTAGATCTTAGCCACAACATGGATTCTAAAGTTTGACTCGTACCTAGGCAGATAAAATATTGCTCTGTGAATGCATTGCGAGAAAATAAAAACTATTTGATTTCAGAAGGAGAGTTATCTGTTTTTGTCACTTTCACCCGAAATTTTCCGAATATAAAAATAATGGATCTGTCCCGCTGCCCCTCAAGCTACACCATCAAATACTTACTCTGTAAATTACGGATCAATACAGAGAACATTTTAGCTTTTTAAGTAAGCACCTTGCCCTCCTATTGCAGTCGGAGGAGCCACCCTTGTCTGTTTTGCACATTCAGTACCCTGAATGGCCTGATTATGGAGTCCCAGAGGACACTCATGCCGTTCGTGAAATCTTCAAAAGAGCATCCGTTGTCCCACCTAGTTTCGGGCCAATTGTTGTGCACTGCAGGTTTGTTTGTCTTCTATATAGTGACATATTGCAAACTTTCTGGATTTCGTATCTAACATGTACTTTTACAGTGCTGGTATTGGTAGAACCGGCACATATTGCACGATCCACAATACAATCCAGAGAATACTTGCTGGAGACATGACTGCATTGGATCTCGTCAATACTGTTACCACTTTTAGGTCTCAGCGAAATGGAATGGTTCAAACACCGGTATGATTTCTTGATTGTTATCACACTTACTGTTTGGTGAAAGAAAAGAGGACATTATAGGGCATTACAATTTAAGGTTTATTGAAACTACATTTTCATATTAATCTTTCTACTTATCTTGTAAAGAAGCATTTACTTCATTAATAACTCAGTGTAGACTTTAGTAACCCATCACCCGATTGTTAGATAATGTTCAGATACTTGGATGAGACAATTGGTGTCACTTTTGACATCCAGCATCCAGTATATAGTATATACTAGAAAAAGGTACCACACCTGCCATTTATAAAAGAAACCAATATAATTCCTTTTCTTTTAATAAAGATTCAGTTACCACCCCTCATCAGCATTTCTGGGTTGCACTTGAATAAAAGTTTCTGTAGAGTACTAAGTAGATAAATACAGTGCGACCAACCCCAAAGGATTTTATTTGATTAGTTACTCAAATTAACTTATGCTGAAGATTCATCTGAAAAACACCCTACAATGATGCATTGTTGGCCATTCGATCATGATTTCCGTGTAATCTAATCTTCTGAATCTTGAATCATATGCACACGTAAACTCTGTTATGCTGCTTATTAGTAACTAATTTACTACTACAAAAGAAGCTATAAATGTAATGACGTGAAGTAGATGATGAAATTAGTGCTGCTATGTTCTATTAACAGTTTCTGGCAACATTCTTTGTCTATATTATCATAAGTATAGCTTGTATTTTTCTGACTGGTTGCATGTGCTGCTGACCGTGCAGGAGCAGTATATTTTCTGCTACGATGCCATTATTGATGAACTTGAAAGCCTCATAAATAGGAATTCTATTGGTGGTCCTCAGTGATATGTGACTGCTGAATGTTCCATGCACCAGGCCATCCTTGTGTTCTTCTGTGGACTCCCATACTTCTTTTGAAAGGTCGCTTGCAGGCTGATTCACATTATTAAGTTATAGGCAGAATTAGATGTTGCCTTGTCGATTATAAGCAGTGAGAAATTCGATTTATTGTTACTGCGTCTCAACTTTAAAGTGGGAGAGTCATTGACGCCTCTCATCTATGTTTGTCTAGGCATAACTAACAGTAGATTGCTGTGTTCTTTTTGTCGCCTTACGAGTACCCTCAGACCTCAAACTCCCAAGGCATGGAAATTTGAGGTCTGGTTGCATTGTTTTTTGGTTTGATTTTGACAAGTAATCTGATTTTTCATGCATCTTACCTGAGAGAAAGGTAATGTTGGTTTGTAGTAGTAGAAGTCAATGTCCTGCTGTATCTGTTTCTGGTAAGAGCTCATTGTATGGATGCGGAAACCCGAGAACAGGAATATGTTTGCGCATTCGTATGGAATAGGTCATCTATCACATTCTGTACCACATTCCTAAGACGGTGAGATTCTTACGAATTCGCTGCATTCCCAAACGCGACTAATTTAAATCATTGTTTTCCATTCACTTACTACACGAATTTAGCAGCTGTAAACATGGAAGTTAAACATGTAAATCGAGTTGCAGAGTTGAAACAAATTTAGTTGTTCAAAACTGGAATAGAAGCTTTTCAGGGACAAAAGGCAAAGTCCATTATAACCTGGTCTGTACATTTCATGTTGCCATTATACAAAATCAACAAATCCTGGTGACCTGGTCAAAGATGGAGTTTAGGGGGCTGTGAGGATTCCTTGTGTTCTCAAAAGACTTCACCTTGAACTCCAAACATTTGATTCTTGATTTTATGAATCTACTCATCACAAAGATCTGTATTCACCTGAGATAGTAAGGTTCCGGCTACAATACCCGATCACATGTACACGAAATCGATGACCCGAGGACCTGAAGACTTATACATCAATATATTCCACGAGTCAAGATACTGATGGCTTCCAAAATATTCAAATCTCAAGTTCGTGAGGATGATGAAGCATTATTGACTAGTACTATTATGAAAGAAAACAAATGAGTCTAGAGCAATTTGACACAGTAAATATCCCTATCCTACTTCCAGAATATGCTTCAAAGGCTCCACTTGATTTCTAGTCTGATATTAAGGATTACAGTCCCGAATTGCATGAACCTGATCTGATCTGGACTTATTTTAAATATAATTTTTAACTACACAAACTTGAATTTAAATGAATTTAAGGTAATTGAATAGAGTCCAAGTGTTTGTTTGGTGAAACGAGCGAATTTTGTTTGGTATTAGCTAATAAAAAAAACACGTAAAATATATTTTCAAATAAGTCACGACAAATAAGGTGACTGGTAAAGTCCCACCAAACGTACTCTAACTCGTCATAAATACAAATAAAAATATCAGTTGAAAACACCAACTAGTCATAAATTTGTGTATAGAAATGGTGATGCACTTTCCATAAACCATCACTGTGCTGACCTGGTCTTTGTACTTGCATTTTAACCTTGTTATATATCAAGCAATTATTACAACAATCAAACAATATACATATGTGTCAGTCAGCATCACAAATGGTGAGAATCCAAACACAGCCTCTTGCAATGACTTGAGCAACTCAACATTGACTTGTGCATTCCCATTTTTACCAGGCAAGAAGACTTCTTTTTACTGCTATCTTTCCATTTTGACTTGGCTGGAAAATAAATTTGGTGAGTTGTGTTAGAACAGAACAGAAAAGGAAAGTTTTTTGTTTTTGTTTTGGTGTAGCTGAGCTAATTAACCTAGTTCTTGAATCTTGGTTTTAGAGCCATTCGGTGTGGTTTTATAGCTGAGAGAGAGAGAGTGTGTGTGAGGAGAAGCAAGAAAACCACTCTCTTCTGTTTGGTGAAACTGAAAACAGTCAACTAGGAAAAAAAAAGGAGTGAAGAAGAATCAAATCTTTTTGTTGTTTTCTTCATTCTTCTTTAAGTAAGCCTCAACTCCCAACTCCTCAGCTCCATACTGCCCAATTTGCTTACTGCTGAAAGGTGTGTACAGCACAGAGGTAATTGGAAGGGTTGTGAATTGTAAATCTCTTGTTTTGTCCATTGGAATTGTGTGTATTTGGGGCTTTGTTGGTTTGGGGAGTAGAATTGAAGAAAGAGACGCTTGGAGAATCTTTTATTCGTGTTTTTTCCTCGTCATAGATCCAAGTCATCAGCTTTATCTCTTTTCAGTTTTGTCTCTCTGGTATCACCGTAAGAAAACACTGTTTCAACTTGTGGGGGGAATAATTCTTTTTCCTGTCTTTTGCTTCTTATGCTTCTATTTGGTTTTGGAGTTTCATTTTTGGGGTAAAGATTGGATTTTTTCGCTGCCTGGTGATCTTGATTTGGGTTCGTGTTTTCGGGTTGTTTCTGGTTCTGTGTTGGGTTTGAGTTCTTGTTGCTGTAAGTTGCAAATTTGGCGATGATTGGTGTCATTTGCTTGACTTACCTTGCTATAATGGTTCTTGGTAGAATTAGTTACTTGTGCTCTTTTGATCTTGTGCATTGACTAACCTAATCTAGCTCAAGTTTGTTGATGTGTTGTTCAAATTTATGAGTTTGAGCTGAGATTATTCTCATTTCTGGACTTGCAGTGTGCATTTGTTTAGTGGTGTAAGCTCTCCGAGTGGAGCTAACGGAGGAAGTGAGATTTAGACTTGAGTACAGAATCATTCATATTGGTTGTTTCGGATACTTATTTACATTAGTGAGATAGGACCTAGTGTAGATGAACTGGGACAGATAAGAACGATCGTTTGTAGTAGCCATGGGTGGACTTTGCTCAAAAAGGTCTACTGAAGATAGTGCATTGGCCGGTGCAATTCCTCACGTTAATGGTCATTTTAATTATGGACATGGAATAGTATATCAGTCTCGTGCACTGAATACCCGAGAAACTGAGACCTCGACGGATGGGGAAGTTACAAGTCATCAGCTGAAGGAACCGTTTTCATTTCCGGAACTAAATGCTGCTTCAAACACAGAAAATTTTGATATTAATGATGGGATACCACATCTGTCAAGGGCATTGTCAAATAAATCCCGATCAACAAGATCAAAGCAGGTTGCCATCGCAAAGGTATGTGGTTTTTGGATTATTCTGTTCTGCGAATTAATACGTGATTTGTCGCGTTGCATAGAACCAATGCATTAGTAGTTATATGCATGTATGACGTTATAAGTGAAAAGGCGATCCCATTATTTCCTGGACTATTTTCGTACTTGTAAGGATTAACATCTGTCATTCATCTATTGCGCCGACTAGTAATTTCTGGATTGTACGGCCTTAACTGTAAAGTTTGATTTAGAGTCCACTCATGGGATTCACAAAATGCTGAAATTAAAGACCAACTTATGTAGTTGTTGGATATGCTCCTGAGTGGTTTTTTTTTTTGAAACGGCAAAGGGGTGTATCATGTATTGGAATAAATATTTAATTGTTCGAAGCCTGTTGTATTCGAGGCAAGTTTACTAGTTTAGTAAGGAAGCTCGAAACAAAAATAAAGAAGGAAATTTATACTCGTGCTAGCTGTTTGATTGTATTCTGGATCATCTGATTCGGAGATGTTACCATATGGTCCATATTTGCCTACAAGATTTACAAAATCAGATTACCCAGCCTTTAATTGAATCTTCACAGTCTGGATGCCTCTTTTCACATAAGCAGGTAGTCTTGTGAATGTTTCTAGAAAGATGAAAGCAATTTGTTCTGCAGGTGAACACTTTTTAACCCCTGAATTGGGAGAAAGGAAGAGTACATCCCTTTTCCTCCCTCTATCCACGTATATCTTCTATTAAGGTTTCACAAACAAAAGCACCAAATATCGCTAGTATAATACAAGGGACTGGACTATTCTCCTTATATAAGCCTTGAAATAGATTCAAGCCTGTGTTACACTCTCGCTGGTTTTGTGTTTCCCTAGCATGATGTCTGTGCTCCGTATGTTCTAATATCTTATCTGACTCAATCTTAAGCACTTTGGTTATTGGTTCCATTAATCTCTAAATTTACACATGAGTCATGTTCTTGTCTCATTGATTAACCAACCAACATTTGCAAATAGCCTGGTCCAAGGTATCCTGATTTTCGCATCAACTCACCCACCACGAAATTAAATAGAATCTGTCTGTACACAACATATCTTGCTATCTGCTAGTAAAATAAGGTTGAATTATTCCGCATAAAAGATGGATCTCAAAGATTCAGTACTGTATTGGTGGTATGTATTTATGATGGATAAGTCAAGAAGAATGAAAGAAAAGCAATTGAAGTTGTTACATTGCTTAAGTTCACGAAGTATCAACTAGGGTCCAGATGCCATTTACGATTTGCACACGTGTCAAAATTACTGGAGTTATACACAATCCCACATTCCCACTATTCTTCATTTACAACTACTTTGAACTTTTACAATAATGACGTGCCTCTTTGATTATATAAATATGCATATTAATTTATTTGCCTTTTAATTTAAAAACAATAATTCTGTTGCTTATCAACTTAGGCCTCGATAAAGGTGTAATATAATGAGGGTTACTTGAGTTTGGATGCATTTACGTATATCTGGAACATGGAAGTAACTCAGTAAGAGATTCTACCCAAACTTTCCCGTTTTAACATTTATCAATGCTAATGTAGAAAATTACCAAAACTTCATTTTACAAAAGAGTGGAAAGAGTACAATTCTAATTTGCTGCATTTATCCATGAGATCAAGTAATGGAAAGAGTACAATTCTAATTCTAAATAAAATGTGAACTATATGCTAGCAACACTAGTGTTACTACCTCTAAAAAAAAGTGAAAAATTGAGAAACAGTTGTGCGGTAACAAAACACATGACTTTTGCTCTGTTTTCAGGCTGTTACATATCTCTTCAATTCTTGCATTGACTATTCTGCATAGAACATGTATGCCAGATTACGATCCCTCTCTTACTTGATATTGCACAGGTATCAGAAGTGAGCTCAATTTTGGGAAGAGCAGGTACTGCTGGGCTTGGGAAAGCAGTTGATGTTCTAGATACACTAGGTAGCAGCATGACTAATTTGAATCTTGGTAGTGGTTTTGCATCTGGAACGACGACAAAAGGAATCAAGATATCTATTTTGGCTTTTGAAGTAGCAAATACAATTGTCAAGGGTGCTAACCTGATGAATTCGCTTTCTGATGAGAATGTTACACATTTGAAGGAGGTGGTGCTACCTTCTGAAGGTGTACAGTATTTGATATCAAGGGATATGGATGAGCTCCTAAGGCTTGCGGCATCTGACAAGAGGTACTTATACGTGTAATTCTGTTTGAATGTCATGATATGAGCCATTTTTAGCTGCATCATGTCTTGATATAGTAAAGAGAAAACTGGGCTTATTTTGTCTAGAAATGTGACAGGGATGAACTAAAGGTCTTTTCAGGAGAAGTTGTTCGGTTTGGAAACCGCTGCAAGGATCCTCAGTGGCACAACTTGGATCGATATTTTGAAAAGTAAACCCACCTGTTCCTGTTCTTTTATTTGAGTTTCCATGTTTTAGCAAGTTCTCAGTTTTTTTTAATATAACCTTGTAACAAATCAGGTTGGAGAATGAACTAACACCTCACAAGCAATTGAAAGAAGAGGCCGAAACTGTGATCCAACAGTTGATGATGTTGGTTCAGTACACTGCTGTAAGATATCTCGCCAAACTTTGTTTTATTGTTTCTGTTTAACTGTTAATTTAGTAGACATGCAGACTGGAAATTAAAAAATAAACAAAAAGACTGAAAAATATTTAACCTGCGAGATTGTGTTCATATGCTTTCTAGTTCTATCTATAGAAGTATCATTTGCTCTATGAAGCACATGGTGAATTGCCCAGAAATATTGCCTGGTTTGAAAAAAGTCCCTCCCTGAAGAGATTCTGTTCAACTGTTCATATGCTTTCTGGATATCTACAAATGTTAATATTTCCTTATTTATGCTGTCTAACTCACATGATCACATTACTTGTTGCAGGAACTATACCATGAGATGCATGCATTAGACAGATTTGAACAAGATTGTCGGCGCAAGGCCCAAGAAGAGGAGAACCCCAATTCTGCGCACAGAGGTAAACTCTATCAAGCATGCACTGAACATTGATTGTTTTCATTGCGTTGATTCATACTATTATTTTTAAAAAAAAAATTGGAGTTTTTTTACATTTAATTTGACTTTCATTGCATTTCATGTTAGTAGTACTTTCTCAGTCCCTATTAGTATGTGTTATGTGCAAATGTGTCTGGTTTTATTACCCTATAATCCTTCTTTTTCCCTTCACTGTGCTAATTATATCTCATTGCTTTGAAGGAGATAGCCTCGCGATCTTACGAGCAGAACTGAAAAGTCAGAAAAAACATGTAAAAAGTTTGAAAAAGAAGTCGCTGTGGTCTAAAATCTTGGAGGAGGTGCCAAATCTTTACTTTTAGTCTTGTACAAGTATTTTCCTTAATGAAATAGCTTATTTTTCCTGTTCGTTTACCTTCTACAGTACTTTCTAAAACTTGATATAAGATACTAGTTCAATGTACTTTTATACTTTTTCTCTTTACATAGCGAAGAGTTATTGTAAGACCCACATTAATTCTTTGTAATTTCTGCCCAGGTGATGGAGAAGCTTGTGGACATCGTGCACTTTGTGCATTTGGAGATCCACTCCGCATTTGGTAGCAGTGGTAATACGCTTGAAGTGTTTAGTAGTGTACTAGTATGACTTACGTATATGATCAGTTTGGCTTCTTTAGGCCTAGATTGTAGCGTCGTTGGCACTAGCAAAAGTCACTTTTCTCAAAATGTACGCTAATTTTCATGTCCATGTGATGTCCAAGGGAAATACATATGATTCTTGTTTGGTGATTTTACTTCGGTTAATCCACCTTATGAAAGCACATGTGCTACAATTAGAAATTCTTTGATTCCTTGATTCTACAGTTGTCTACTCGGTTCCTTATCTCGACATCATTTACATAAAAATATGAATGATTGCATAATGATACAGTAAATGTGATATTTAACTGATCAAGTTTGCATTTTTGAAAATCTCCATATTTTCACCAGCATTCTAATGTTGTGCTCTTTGAAGTAACGTTTTGTCTTTCAACTTCAGATACAGATGGAAACAAGCCAGTTAAAAACAACCACCAGAAACTGGGGTCTGCTGGGCTTGCGCTGCATTATGCAAATATGATTACGCAGATAGATACACTTGTAAGTTTGTATCCTTTAATTCCTTACTTAGATTAAACTTAGCATTTTGCAAACGAATATAATTTTACTTTAGAAGTGTTCGTATCTTGGAAATAAATGTATCTCTTGATCACTATTGTAATTTTATCCAGGTGACAAGATCGAGCTCTGTGCCCCCAAGTACGCGAGATGCATTATACCAGGGTCTACCACCCAGTATAAAGTCAGCTCTCCGCTCCAAAGTACAATCTTTTCAGCTATCAGAAGAGGTACTTAATGGAACCCCTGTCGCTTAAGATCTCATTTTGAATGTCATGCCCTTATTGTGTGATTACTTCAGCATAATGAAATTCTTTCCTCTGAAACTGATTTTTGTAAGTCGGCTCATTTCTTCTTGTGGGCCTTTCGCAGTTGAGCATTCCGCAAATAAAAGCAGAAATGGAGAAAACTCTGCAGTGGCTAGTTCCCATGGCAACCAATACAACCAAGTATATGATCTTTATCCCTAGCAAAATATCTTCTCTTTTGATAATACGTGTTATGCTTGTACACGCTTTTCTTGTTTACCATCTATTCTTCTTGCATGACTGTAATTTTTCTAAATTTGAATGCATAACTCAACTTCTTGCATAATTGTGACAGGGCCCACCATGGCTTCGGCTGGGTTGGAGAATGGGCAAATACAGGGTGAGTTTTGATTCTCATGGTGATTATATTTTGCACTAAATTATCACTAGTAACCGCTCTAGTTTATGAGAAATTACTGTAATTTGTAAATTCCATAGCCGAACAGAACAAAATTCTACCCGACTGTCCGAAACTTGAGTTTGTTTTTTCTTGTAGCCCTACATGGGTGTTGATATAGCTGTCCAGCTATCTTTGTAATCTGTCTTCTTGCAGAAACGTCTAGGTTAGGTGATATGGGTTGAAAACACATGTTTTTAACTTTTAAGACTTGAGTATCTCATGTTCTGTTCTAACTGAAAGTCTTGTTGTTACCTAGGTCTGATCTAAACCGTAAACCTGCTGGCCAGACTGATTTAATTAAAATTGAAACACTTCACCATGCCGATAAGGAGAAAACAGAAGCATACATCATTGAATTGGTAGTGTGGCTTCATCATCTGATAACCCAATCGAGGGCCGCAAATGGAATCAGATCTCCAATTAAATCCCCCATCCGGTCTCCAAATCAGAAGACAATTCAGTTAAGTCCTACGAAGCCCAGCTCACCATCAGCGACACTGACAGTCGAGGACCACGAGATGCTACGAGACGTTCCTAAGAGGAAACTGACACCTGGTATAAGTAAGAGTCAAGAATTTGAGACATCAAGATACAGGCTGGACAAACACCATAGACTGAGCAAGAGCAGCAGCCACTCACCGATAAGTGAGACTGTTATAATAAAGAGAGAGCCAATCCCTCTTAGGAGGCCGTCTTTTGTTCCCGTTATCAATTTTGAAACTGACCGTGGCAAAGCATTGGACGTCATCGACAGAGTAGACAGTTTTTAAGCCAAAAGCAGTATATGGGGGTCTTTTAATGAAGTGCCGACCTGAGCCGGAATCAGACGTAATGTGAAGGGGGAGATGAACAGGGTAAGTTATCTGTGTATACAGTTTTCTCTGTGAAAGTATGAAAAAAATGCCTGAGTGAAGAGATTTATGTTTGTCCCAAAAAGAACAAAAAGGAGAAAAAAAAGAGAAATTTCATGAGCAGTTAGTTATATGAGCAGTATGTGTACAGAATGCGCAGTATTTTTCTTCATAATCTGATATATTCGTTTGTACTTTGGTACATAGAAAATTTCTTCTTTCTGTTAACTCGTTTTACAGTAGAATTAATATAATTGACTAGGTTGCTTACCCCAGACCACGAGTTCGAGCTTTTGGTCCAGTTGGAAGTCTCTTATAGTTTCATATTAGTTCACCATATACTATTCGAGTTCCATACTGTATGTCTAGTGCAGTTACAGACCTAAACTGCGGAGTTCTCTATATACAGAAAATTTATGCACCTAAGTCTGGCATCCGATTTCAAGATGTTATCTGATGCTACATTTGATTACGACCTGGTTTCGTAAGGGTGTTGGGAACTAAAGTGAAAGCAGGCAAGACGGCATCGTCTAAGCCGGGTTGAGTGTTTGATCTTGAACATAGCATAGTAGAGTAGGTCTAGGTAGTTGGAAAAGTGCATGTTGTGATTCCATGGGAGGGTAAAAAGGCAGATGACATGGTTATAATAAGGTTTTGGAGCTGGATATTTTAGGACAAGGTGGAGCTTTTGTGCCGACATTTCTCCAAATGTGGGATTCCCAGTGTACTAGTTCTGTGATTTGTGAATGAAAATGGTGCCAGGTGACACAGAGTAGGTCGAATCAGTGCGTAAAATTTAGTTAGCAAATGATGATTGATTATTATGCCATTTCTAGAACCACCACTGGGAGTCTGGACCTACTGTACTTTTGAAATGGTTCTTGATTTGGAAATTAAGTATAGTAGAGGGCCTAACATGAGGCTGCTAGCTAGGCATGTGATCGCGGATACAACTTGTGGAGATTCGAGTTAGGCGTGTAATCACTGATACATATAACTTGTTATGATTCGAGGTTAGACTCTGTGTTGTGTACTACAGAGTTTAACCTCGATTACAGATACATGTTCCTCTGTCGTTCTCTCTTAGAACGGTTTTCTTTCTGGAGTGATGTTTCATAATATTTGTTCGGTCTCTTCACGAATAGTACTTGTAGTTAATGTGAAAATGAGAGCATATATATGTAGTCATGTCATGGTGGTTAGAATATATCCATCTATGATCTATTCATGAACATGATATTAGGGTCT
>JAYMSL010001924.1:0-15555 GCA_036897195.1 Plantago coronopus
ATATTGCAAAACAGTCACTCAAGTCTCTAAACCTTGCTGAAACACCCAAAACTTCACAAAAACGGATTAACATGAATTAATGAGTAATTAGTAGAATATCTAGGAATTAACCCATCTTCTTCAGTTCTTCTTCGTTCTGTAGCTGCTCAATCCTGAACTGAAGAGATCACTGTACTCCAAACTCCAAAGCACCTAGCAGCTCAAGCTCTACTCACTACAGATCAATGAAACACAGAACTCTCCTAGTCTTCTCATTTCTCTGTTTTTCAGTAGCATTCATCATCCTTTTCACCAACTCCACTTATCCCAATCTCACCGATAAACCGCCCATCAACCCTCTTTACACCGCAATCCTCAACTTCAACAAATCCTACTCAACAATGTCAGCTTCCTCCCAATCAACCCAAGTCTTCTTCGATTTCTCTCCACACCTAATCGTATATGCCGACGGACATGTCAAACGCCTATTACCCACACAATACATAGAACCCGGAACAGATCCAGAAACCGGTGTCAAATCCAAAGACATCGTAATCTCTCCCCAAAACAAAATGTCCGCCCGGATCTTCCTGCCCCGATCCGCCTCGTCGGGTTCCAAACTCCCGCTCCTCGTCTTCTACCACGGTGGTGGATTCATGGTCGAATCAGCATTCTCTCCGCTCTACACCAGGCACCTGAACCACCTCGTTTCGGTGGCTAATGTCGTAGCAGTATCGATCGAGTACAGATTAGCTCCGGAGTATTATCTCCCGATTGGATACGAAGATTCATGGCTTGCTCTGAAATGGATTGTGGCGAATTCGAATTCGGAAAATTGGATTAGGGATTTTGCGGATATGGATCGGGTTTATTTGGGCGGAGACAGTGCCGGAGCGACTATAGCACATCAAATGGCAATGCGGGTCGGGTTGGAGAAATTGGGCGGGTTTAATTTGCGTGGGATGTTTTTAAACTGTCCCTACTTTCTGGGTAAGGATTTTGTTGGGAGGGAAAAAGAGTATTATTCTCGTAAAGGGCATTTTCAGTTCGATCGGCTCTGGTTATGTGCGTGTCCTAATTCGTCGGGTTTGGACGATCCGTGGATAAATCCGGGTATGGATCCAAATGTTTCGAAATTAGGATGTGGGAGAGTGTTGGTTCATGTTGGTTCGGACGATGGGTTGAGGGATAGGGGAGTGTATTACAAGGAGGTGTTGTCGAAGAGTGGGTGGAACGGAGATGTCGAAGTGGTGGAAGTTGCGGGTGAAGGTCATGTTTGGAGTGTCGCTAATCCGACTACAGAGAATGCCATGGCTATGTTTAGGAAAGTGGCACTGTTTATGAATGATACTGCAAGATAGTTTTGTGTATATTCGGTGATAGAAATGGTTCCTTCGGGTTTATAAATTGCTCGACTCGTAACCACTTTCACGAGTAGCTATACCATGTATAACTGGAAGATATGTTGTAACATTGGAGCCGCATGAAAAACTCGACTCGACTTGGTGGATTCTAATGCTTTAATACTCTTCAGTTTCCTTCTTTCAAGTTCTTCCAAGACTTGATAGGCCATAGGTGGTTTGATAAATTGAAGTTTTCTTCATGTGTACATTCACAGACTGAGGTTAGTCAAGGAATCAATGTGAAAGAGAAAACTAAGGTAGTTGTGAATATGGCTAAAAGTCAAAACAAAAGTTTGTTACAAGTGAAGAGAATAAGAAAAGACTTGAGAAGTCTAGTTCTTCTCTGCTTATATAACAGAACACTTCTTGCACGTATAGATGCATCAAAGCAAAGAGTCTTCTTGATAGCATAATACTACTTGTCTTCAACCTACATAGAAGCATAGAACAATGTCAGGTTCAGCCCAATCAACTGAAGTGTATTTAGATTTTTCTCCCCACCTATATGTGTACACTGATGGCAGACCCCAAAGACTGTCATGCATCCGCTACCAACCCGCCTCTAAAGATGAGGAGACCGGAGTGTTTTCTGATGATGGTGCAATCTTGCCGGATACTTACATGACACCGGTTCGTGTCTACCTGCCGCCATCAGCCACTCCAGGTCGAAAACTTCCTCTTGTGGTGTACTATCATGGAGGCGGATTCATGGCAGAATCCACATTCTCTCCCTTGTACCATAGGCACCTCAACTATCTTGTTTCCGTGGCAAATGTGGTGGTTGTATCGGTAGAGTATAAGTTAGCCCCGGAGCATTATCTCCCGATTGCTTACGAAGAATCATGGGTAGCACTTCAATGGGTTGCTTCTCAATCCAAAACAGATGATCCGGCACCGTGGATTAGGGACTTTGCGGATTTCAATCGGGTGTATTTGGGAGGAGACAGTGCCGGTGCAAATATAGCACACTATCTGGCAATGCGGATCTCATATGAGAGGTTGGATGGGATCCATTTACGCGGGATATTTCTTAATTGTCCTTATTTTTGGGGGAAGGACTTGATTGGGAATGAAGTGGAGTACTATTCTCGTGAATCGCACTTCTATTACGACCGTGTTTGGATTTGCTGCTTCCCGACCATGCCAGATCTTGATGATCCGAGGATAAATCCAGGTGCGGACCCACGCATATCACGATTGGGGTGTAAAAGAGTGTTGGTATTTGTGGGAGGGGTGGATCCTTTGAGGGACAGAGGATTGTACTATAAGGAGGTGTTGGAGAAGAGTGGCTGGACTGGAGATGTGAGCATTGTGGATGTTCCAGGTGAGGATCATGTTTGGAGTATCTTTGATCCAACCAGTGTGAATGGCTCGAATGTTCTTAAAAAAGTCAGTGAGTTCATTAACGACGAATCATAAAAACGTTACAGATTCTTCCTCCTGTCCGAATGAATTGTATTCTTGTTCCGAATTGTGGTGGTGTAGATCAGTAGTCGAATTCTTGAATAAATGTTTCTAAGATGTTTGTATTTCAATTTGGAAATGAATGATTGAGTCCAATTTTCACATACCTAAGAGAATGAAATTTTCATCCATATGCACATTACATTTGCAGAATTCAAGACTCGTGATTTACATATATGCTACAAACACATACAAAAAACTACCTAGTTACACTGAATGAAGGCATATTGTTGCTTTAATTTGCTGTATTACAAAAGTTCACAGTGCCAATCCTAAGGCAATCCAACAACCACAGTAAGCAAATAGACCACTGCTAGAGAAATCGGGTACAGAAGCAGTGCTACGTAACCCATCCAAGTATAGTATGTGGTTCGGAAACTTGTGAATAGGGTCATTAGGATGCATATTAGTAGAACTACAACAACTTCAGTTGCCACATCTGCTGACAAGTCGCGTGCGTAAACTGGTCCCAAGAACACTATCAAACCGATGACATTGTTCATGTACACTCCATTGTACAGCTGCAAGAAACAAAGTAATAGATTAATTAGAGATCTTGAAGGAACTTCAACTGTACAGGTGCAGTTGCGATAAATTTCACTAACATACCGCAGACAAAGTTAAAGAAATGGATTTCTGATTCTTCTGCCTGGCGGATGCAAGCGAACCAACAGCAACTCCGTAGTTCAAAGCAAATGGTATGGCCACGTAGGAGACGCCAAAGGAAGAGATATTTGCTGCTTGGGAGAACATCACTACGTTTTTAATCAATGGTTCTCCAAGTGCACATAGAATAACTGTCCCAATCACCACATAAAGTGTAGCTATTAAGTAATTTAACCAAGTTTTAGTAGCTCTCCTGGTCCCGGCAGCAGATATGGCAGTACCATTTGCCAGTAGAGGCTGCTGCGTCTGATCGTTGCTCTGCATAACAGATTTGAATAATTAGTATAGTGTTCGATTTAGCAAGAGTACAACTGGTGGTACCAACTTATGCATTCAGGTACCTTTGCATTGCTAGATGCCTTGTTTGAGCTCAAAGCATTCAGATTGTTTAGATCAATAACTAGTTGAGTCATGCCCGCGACAAACTCATCCTGGGAGATAAGTCCATCGCCAGATGAATCAAAAGATGCCAACACGTTTTCGATGTCTCTTTCTGTATCCAAATCATTGTTATCCATTTTCACTCCTAATAGTAGAACTCTGAGTTCTGCTACTGATACTGATGCATTGTTGTTCTTGTCTATACTCTGGAACAACCTGAGCATAATGATAACACCGATTCAACAAACAACAGACCATAGGTGAATAATGTATGCAGCGTAAATTATGAGATAGAAACTCACCGTTGTATTTTCTGAGTATCAGGCTTTCCATTTCTTGAGAAGAGCCTCACTAGCTTATCTCTAGCATATTTAGTCATCAAGTACTCAAATCTTCGGTTCTGGATTGATGGCTGGAAAATCTGCACGAAGAAGACAAAGAACACAAAATCAGGAAAACAAATTAAGGGCAACAAAATGTAGTTATACAGAATATGAGCAGTTCACATGCATTACCTGATACACAATATAACCAATGAGCAAAAGAATTGTGATGATGAGTGCAATGAGGATGATGACTCTGGTTCCAGCATGACCAAAGAAACTGGCTAGCAAAAGTACGAACAGAGGAATCAGTGATATAAGCATTATCCTCGCAATGTAACTCGTCTCCACATCCGTCACAACTCCATTTCCTGATAAGAGATGACACCATCATTTCCATAGCCAGATGTAGTAGTATATGTTAAAGATTGATGATGGTTATTAATAGAATACCTTTGAGACGTTTAGCGTGGTCTGCTGAAGTGGTATTAACAGTGTTAACAACAGAGAGATCATAGCTACCGAGAATGACAGAAATTCCCCAGATGAGTGTCAACAGCATAACAGTTGTCCCAGCTACTAACCCCATGCTCAATGTCGCGCGTTGTTGCGCTGCCTCATTGCTCCCGGAAAGAGCAGACACTACATGCATCCCAAAAATTCAACATAAGTGTTCTGATTTACAACATAATAGTACATCAGATTACGAATTCAGAGATGCATCAATATGAGCTCAACTTGAATGCATGCGGTCAATGAACTCTGATTTGACCAATTAAGTTGAGCATTTTAGTAAAAGAAGTCATGAAAAATTATAAGTGGGTGTATTATGCATTGGGCCACCACGAGTAAAATATTAGATTTGACTAGTAGTCCTGGAGCTAGCCGCCGGGCAATATATTACGTCAATGCCGGTGGGCCTTAGCACACCTCCCACCCACTCCCACAAAACATAAACTCCAATCCAACCGTACTACTCCCTCCGTCCCACAAAGCATTACCCGTTAGGGTTGCCGCGAAATTTAATAAAATGAGTTAAATTAATGGAGTAAAAGTGAAAAAGTAAGTGGGGTAGCTTACTTTTTGAGAATGTGTGGTGATAAAGAAGTGTATTGATATTAAAATAATGTTTTAGTGTGTGAGGTAACTTCCTTATTTGGTAATGGGTAAAGTTTTGTGGGACGTCCGAAAATGGAAAGTGGGTAAAGTTTTGTGTGACGGAGGGTGTACATTTATAATTTAGAATGAGAATATATTAGTATAAAAACATTTAATGAGAAAGTTATGAAATAATAAAAATTAAGAATAATGTCATTTTATGAAATAACAGCTAACTTATCATCTAATTCACTAGATAGTTACATTAAAATTAGGTAGCTTATCAGTTACGTAATCAGGTAGTAGCTACCAACAAGCAAGCTACCAGGTGGTAGCTTATCAGATACCAACTAGCTTATCAGCTACTCCCTCCGTTCCACAAAACTTTATCCACTTTCCATTTTCATAAGTCCACAAAACTTTACCCATTACCAAATAAGGAAGGTATCAAGGTACCCCACACACTAAAACATTATTTTAATATCAATACACTTCTTTATCACCACATTCTTAAAAAGTAACTTACCCCACTTACTTTTTCATTTTTACTCCATTACTTTAACTCATTTTCTTAAACGGATAATGTTTTGTGAGACGGAGGGAGTACTAACTAGCTTATCAGTTAGTTTTGCTAAACAGAGCTATAGATAGTTCCAAACCCACGTAATATTAGGATTGCACTAGAGCAATCTACAATCATTCTTGCTCTATTGAAGATGCTAGAAAGAGAATGAGGGAGATTTATGACAACTCTCTTCATATACTGGTATTATTAATGCTGCTACTCGTGTCCAATATTTACCAGGTGCTTCAGTAAACTCAACCATCAGCCACTCCAGATGGTGTTAACGCCTCGATTAAAAATTGCGTGCCAAAATTAAGTGCATGCTATACACAAAGCTTACATTATAGTAGGAGTGAGCAGACTGCTGGATACACATGATGTGTTACAGGCAAACAAAAAATAGGCAATGGTTGCAACACATCCACACGGATATGGGTAAACGAAAAATGATTGCACCTATTCTTATTGTAGCTTTTACAAGCAACCAACAGTGAATAAATAAATTCAAAATTATAGGTAGGATGATGATAAGCAGCCAAAGATTAATTTCACTAGCATCTGCATTTTACTTAAAATACCCACTCCCTGCTGCACACTCCACTTCTATCACGAACACTAGGTTTGCAGTTGTCCAATGAATGATTGGTGGGAAACAGGACTGTAAATCTATGAATCAACTGTAGGATAAAAACCTGCCATGGAGCTACTACGTCCACCGTTGGTATCTGCAAACATTGCTGACTGAAGCTCCCCGGAATGTGATGACTTGCGTGACCTGCTGTTTCTGGGAGAGGCCTCATACGAGTCAGAAGAAGTGTTGTATAAAGATGAATTTGGAAGGCCCTGGATCTTCGGCAAGCCTGTTGCGTCAGAGCTCATGTTATAGCCTCTTTCAACAGTCTCAGCCTCAAGTGGGAGTTCATCCAGTGTCTACAGAAAAGATAAATCGAAGCCATTAAATAAAGCGAATTGGTAAAATAAAATAAAAAATAAAAAAACTCAACCCAACACCCACCAACTTACAGATCCTTACATATTTCAATTCTAATTCTATTCATCACTTACTCGGAAAGCTTGCTGCAGCACCCGTAGTGTTTCACGTGTACGCTTTCTTTTCGTGGCTACCTCATCTGGTTCTTGTAACATCTCCTCAAACAAGTTGTCCCTTCCAATACAACAAATACAAATATCAGATACTCACAAGAAATGGGGAGGAACACACGTCCAGTAGCTGTAAAGGTCACCCACAAACACAAGAAAAGCTTGCAGTACAAACATCAGTTCATTACATACCTGTAAAGCTTTTTGATGAATGTTTTATATAGCTCTCTTTTTGTGTGATTTACCTGCAAGATAAAGTTCACATGGAACATCAAAAATATTATGAAGCTATTAACTAATTCTCAATTTTGCTCAGCAGCAGCACACAATCTCTCAGCAACCAATGAATTTTAGAGCGCATTGATACATGACAGCAAACAAATAAGATCAACTGCAGTACGGTGTTGTCCACATTTAATGTGGAATACATTTGATGTTATAGTGGGAGTTGGAATGTATATAAATGAAACTGTAAGACTTCGTGTGGGACGCCAAATAAAAGAAGTGTAGAAATTATCAAGAGATAGAGGAAGTACCAGGAAATGCATAATTGCCTTCGGAACAGAATCCTCAATGTTCTTGCGAACAATATCATAGTATGATCTCAGCAACAGTTTTGTAATAGTAATCTCAAGTGTCTCTTGGTCTGAATATGTTTCTGATGGCCTCAAGATGCTTGGAGGCTGCAAGAAAACAACAATGAAAGTGAGCACAGGCAGAAAAGGAGAAAAGGAATCTTACAACTAAAAAGAAAGAAAAGGTTTGATCCATACCTCTCTCAAATGAATCATAGACATACTCTGATCAATAGTCTGAACAGGTTCACTGAAGGGTCTACTGGTTGTATTCTCCTTAACAGAGGGGCGGTTATCATGACTGCCAAAAATTGATGATATTCCCCAGGCCGAACCGGCATTGCCAGCTGTAAAACCATACCATTGAACAGTCTATAAGTCTGCTAAGGTAGCTAACATTGAGCAGGAACAAATAAGAAATACACAAAGAATGGAACTTGAGTTATAAGATCTAACGAGTTTATTCACATACGGTTTACTATACAAGTATTACTTCCTTCGTCCCGCCCGAAGCTTCCCATTTGACTTTACCGTCAACCAAATAAGGGAGCATTACTTTTGAGTAAATATTGATAGTGGGTTTGAAAAATAGATATATTTATTGTTAGTGGGTTTGAGAAGTTAGTGGCTATATTAATTTTGAATATATTTATTGTTGTTAGTGGGAGTAGTATGTACAAAAATGGAAATGTAAAGCTTTAGCTTTAAATGGGACACCCAAAATGGAAAAATGGGAAGCTTCAGGAGAGACAGAGGAAAAGGAAGTCCAAGCAAGTCTAGTTTAGAAGTACTAGATTTATACGTCCATCAAACATATTCAGCTACAATAAAAGATTGAATTGTAATGAGAAGCACTTCATTCTGCAAATTAAAAGAATAGAAATTGGTTGGTAATCACCTGGTGGTGCATGTTTCTCCATCTCCGAACCTGGACGAGAAACCTTTTACAATGGAACAAAAAGCAATCCATCAATTAGGAAACCCATACATTCACATAAATCCACGCCATCTGTGAAGAAACTTACTTGATCAGGAACGATACCATTCGATTGTCGACCTAGTATTGCCCGAGACTTGATATTTTTTTCTGAATTTGGCACTCTATCTGAATCTCCTACTTCCTGATTAGTCATTCAAGTCTTGGATTAATGAACGATTTATGGTATTAAGGAAACAAATCAATTACTTGGTAAACCAAGTGCAATCACCTTTTGCCTCGAGATGGATGCAGTGATTCTGGAAGATTTGACTTGCTGTACTGCGGTCTCCACAGCTTTATGCCCACCAATAAAATTTGGGTGGGATGTATTTATATAGTCCATCTACAGAACATAATGTTAGATTGCAGATATTGGAACTACATTTTAGTTTTCAAAAACAGGACAAATTGCATCTTTTTTTCTCATAGATTTGAGGTGGTGTCACGCCACCTCCATTGTGCACTGATTTTATTTGATCAGAATTAAAATGAGAGCATATGAGCCAAGAACGGCAGGAAGAGCTGGTTTGATTTTAAGAGAGGCATATGAGGGCATGCGGACTATGGAAAGGTTCATATAATGCAATTGATATAATGATAGAATGAACGGCACATGTCTAATTCAAAAGCTATCAACAATTATGCAGAATATAGAAACAAACTCTGATCTAAAGCTGTAGGCCATAGCTAATAGCATTATAGTTACTAGCTTCAATAATGATTACAAATGAAGTTCAGGCAGCGAACACTAGAACACCAATATACCTCCATTTCCACAATATGGCCAATCATTATCTCAGACGGCACAAGTCCTTCTCGTAAAAAATTCCCAATAACCTCATCCATGCGTTTCCGCAACACTGGAAAGCGTTGGAGCTCATTCACCATACATCGATGGCTCATCTAAAAAATGTATGAGAGATCAAAGTCCCTTCATAGAAAAAAAAAACACCTATCTGTCAACTAATATTGACACAAGTAGGTACCTTGATAAGCTCATCATAGATAAATCTCGCACATTGAAGACTCGGATCCAACAGTCGCTCTATCTGCTTTCTAATAAGAACTTCAAAGGGAACCTACGTATCATAAATGTTAAGCGTCATATAACACTATAAAATAAAAATAAGAAACAATGCAACTAATCTGAATTGAGAAAGATTGATGCAGCAGAAAGGACAAAGTTGGCACAGAGACCTACTTCTGGAACAAACAAAGCAGATCGCGGACCGGTCGCATTTTGAATGGCAGTGCGAATGTCCTCATCAGTTAAATCCTCACAGGGATCAACTTCCTAAAAAAGAAACGGAGAATAACTCTCACAGAAATCGATAAACCAACATTGTCAACCACACAGATTAACAAATAACTTCACAATATGGAAAAATGGATTAATTCTGTTGGAAGAGAAATGGAAAAATGGGAATTGATATGGGAGGAAGGGGGGGAATGGAAAAATGCCACTACATGTGGGAAATGGGAATTAATTCTGAACGAAAGTATAATTTGGCTACCCCACTCTCCAAAACATTTCTAACATGTTAAGTAAACAATACAAACCTCTAAGCATTTTACAAATATGCTTTGAAATATGTAATGGATTCTAGCTCCACCAGATAGCTCGGACGTTGACATTTCTTTGTTTTTGCCTTCTATCATTGAAGAGAATGCTGTTTCACACCAAAAGTAACTCCACATATCAGGCAAGGTTTAATTAAATTTTACATGAGTGCATCAATTGACCTCAGAAATTAATAGAACCCAAACAATGGCCTATTTAGTTTCTTTTACAGAATCTCTGAACAGCCTAAACCAACGACTTGTCAATCAGACCTGTAAATGCTTAAACATCACAGACAGGTCCATTTGCTCTTTATTTAAGAACGAAGTTTATGTAACAAAACACTAGGTACGAATTAAGTACTAAGAAGACCATATATTTATAGCTTGAGAAAATGATGCATACACAATAAACATCTGCGGTTGAATCACATTTATATTTACAACATAACTTATCAACCAATGCCATGAATGCTTCAATTTATTCGTGACTGCTTTTTAAATTGTGCAAGTACACATACTTCAATTAGCAGCTCAGATAAGCATATGTTATCAGTAAACAGACTGGTGGTTGCATATAGAGGGAAAACATAGGTAACTTACCGTCTGAATATTTTGAAATTATGTTAAGAAGTAGTGCTCCCATGCCGGCCTGTCATTCAAAAATGAAGTTAGAGCAGTGCGGCGCATCAACATGATTTAGTTCCACATTAAAGCTCACAAAAAAAAGATATTAAGATACTACAGTAATAAATTTGCAATATCTTCAGCTAAAATTCAAGTACAAATGATTTTACACCTCACACAAGGTGGAAGCATATTTTTGGCAAATACAGAAGGCAAGAGATACAAAGATCAAATGTTTACCTTGGACTCGGTAATCTCTCCATAACTAGCATGCTCCTTCGCAACAGAAACTAGTGCAGTACTAATGCGTGACTTCAGTCCTGGAAGAAGAGTTTTGATATGTTGTACGAGAATCTGCATAGCACAGAAAGAGCTCACATCAGAAAGCTTAATAAAGCAGAAAAGGTTATTGTGGACACTAATCTATAGAGGTTCACACATTCTGAATCTAGGAAAAACATCATCCGACTCTTTCATAACACACAATTTCCTCATTACATGCTACATTAAGACCAGTACTTCAGTGAATGAAGAATCATCATATTGAAATGTTGTAAAAATTGTCATAAGAATATATGCAAGACTATAGTAAGCTATATAGGCCTATTTTTTTTAAAAGGTAATTTTATTCATAAAGAGAGAAATACACGGGGAGTGGGATAGGAATAAAACAAAGATGTCACATGACCTCAAGCCTAGGGGCATATATAAGCCTATGGGCATCATAAAACAAAGATGTCACATGACCTCAAGCCTAAATAGTATAAGTGGGATAGGAATATGATGGATTAACCCCAACACACCCACGATGTGACCGATATCAGAATGGTATATGACATGATGCTCATTAGATAGGAGATAAATTATATTAATCTTAAAACAGTACTATATCTTACCTGGTTCAGTTTCTTAGCCAACTGAGTAACACCACAGCGATCAACAAGATCACTATATACCTACAAAAGGTTCTAACTTTATCAGAGTCGAAACATGTAACAACTTATGGCCAAGTATAAAAACCAGAGATCAAGGTCGTACCGGACGACTGCGGAAGAACTTATCCTCAGCTACAAGTGCATCCTTGACGCTCCGATTCAGTAAAATATCCTAAAAATAGAGCAGAAACAAAGTCAAGAAGGTTGTTTTCTTAATTCTTTCACGTTCATCTCATTTATAGTTTTTTCGCAACAGTTTATTACGGTAAAAAATACGTAATTATACTCATACACATGCACCAGATAGCAAAAAGTTGCATCCACAATAACATGATTCATGATGGTGATCAGATGCAGATAACTCCTCAACAAAATAGGCGAGATTAGTAACAAAATTTAAAATCCAAGTCTAGTAGCTAATTAGCATCCTTTACCAGAAATGAGAAATAGCAGAAATAACAGAGCGTATAACTCCAAACAAAGAACTCAGAATAACAGCATGCATGAACAGTGAACACATACTACAATATTGTGCAAATAGTAGCAAATTTCTGATAATGCTCAACCATCCAGGAAAATAGTACAATGCAACTAAACTATATTGTAAGTCTGCATCACCATGACAATAATCTAATACTCAGTCTCATAATGTAATGCCACATTGCCACCTAGTGTTCGTGATATTATAAAAAACCCTCGATAAAAAATATCAAAAACTCGAAAAAAAGACAGGTTGGGATCAACAACTTCCAGGGGGATTAGTGTTTTGGGCAAAAGTCAAATGGTACTACATTACGTGACAGAGGGAATACTAAAGAGGCGTATCACACAAGTAAAAAATTCAGGCAGTAGAAATTATTGATTTTAAAACTATAAGCATACAGTAGAAGTGAAGAAATTGAATCAAAGTGACATAACTTTCATGTCGAAAGGCTGTATAATACTAATTCTGAGCATGGGAAAATTCCAAATATTGCCATCACAATTATTAACAATACCTAAACACCAAGCCAGGTAGTAATAACATTTCAGATACTAAAGGTGAAAACTCAACCAGAGCAACATAACAGAGAAGGCAGAAAGCTGTACACCATAATCATTCTCAGCATTTGAAAAATTAATTCTTACCTCTTGACTACGATTAACAACACCAATGTAACCAAGTCGGAGAGGAATCACTTTTCCGAGTAAAAAGTTGCGGGCATCAGTGCCCCTATCCATAATATCCAACTGGAGCAGAAAAGTAAGACATGAGACTGACTACGGAAAAGCCAAGAACAGAATGGAAGTATTATACTCATACACCTAACTAATACATAGATGCAAGGTAAGGATCTTACCTTTGTAATAACACCAATAGTTCTATAACCTGCAATAATAAATTAATGGGGATGAGCTCTATATTCCAGAAGCTAAAACTACAGAATTTCCATGGAGTCACATTAACATATTTATTTATTGTTTCAGATATGAGAATATACTGGGAGCAGAACAGACCATCTGGATCAGCATTTCCAGCCATCTGAAGAGCATCTGAGTTTGCAAGATCAGCATTAGCTGGTGTCACAGCCAATATTAGGCAACTTGGGAGTCTGATATAGGACATTATCATTGTTCTAATGCGTGCCTCAATATCATTTGGCTGATCACCAACAGGAACCTTTGTCAGGCCCGGCAGGTCAACAAGGGTAATGTCAAGAACATTAGGTGAAAAGATCTTTAAGCGAATTTGCTTGTCAGAAACTCCTTTGTTTCCTCCAGCTTCTCTGTCTGTTTCAGCCTAAAAAATTGTTCATTAGAGAGAATCAGAAAGCATCAAACATGGGTGGGGGCAAAGAACCAACTAAAGAAAATAAACTAACTGCATCTCCTGTTTTGTATACAAGTTGCGAATATGATAGCCCAGTTCAAACACCATGCTACCTCATTTGCTGAATTGGTAACTTAACTAGCAGAGCTTTCATTACCGGAAGGAGGAGGCACAACGTGATGCCTCTCCAACATGAAAAATTCAACTGTTGGTAGTAAATACCACCAAAAGAATAAGGTTTGCAACTCATTGCTTCTAAATACTGACCCATGAGGCATGCAGCATAACAAAATTCTATGGGGAGAATGGCGGAGTGATGCACAAAAAGTCATACAGAAGGAGTAGGACATTAAAGCATCACATAGGCTAAAGAGAAACAATAATACAAACATAAATCTGATTATAATAAAACAAAATAAAAATGACAGCAACAAATAGGTCGTGCTATGTAAGTTAGCATAGAGTATGCACATGCACAAGCCCATATTGAAAAACTAATGTCCTGTGCCAACTACAGTTTCATTAAGCTCAAGTTGCCAAATAGCAACGAGGTTTATGCATCAAAACACCTATCTATAATCAGCCAAATGAATTATTATCCTGAGACCTAACCAGGAGATCCTTTCTGAAGTTTCTCTAAGATTTTGAACGAAACTAATAAGGGCAAATATTGGATAACTGAGAAGATACAAGAACAACAATGGTACTGAATCATACAGATTTCTAACTAGTTCAAGTGTAGTATTGTAGTTGTAGGTAACCAAGAGCAAACAACACTCTAATACACATCATCTTCGGAAAATAACATAAACATCAGACAAGTTCAACTAAATGCGGAAACACCAGTAACTAACTGACACTAATTCTACCATACTATTCCTTAAACATGAATATACATGACAAAACCATAAGTTTAGAAGATACGAAGGTGGAAACTGAACATCCCTACAAATTTAATTGAAATTGAAATCTCATACGAGTTCAGCTAAATAAGATAACACCACTAACTGACACTAATTCTATAACACCAGTCATGCATCATTAAAAAAAATTATAAAACCACATTAATATGAAAGAGCCAAATGTGAAACCTAAATTTCCCTTCGAATTTCATTGAAATCGAAGAATTTCTTCCCAGATAAGTGTAGGAACTCTCCCCATTCTTCGTCACTACCACCATGCGCCTTCCTTTTCATCTACACCAGCTACAACACGAGCGATCGACGCGTGCAAATATCATTCCCACGCGGCGGGAAATCACAACCAACAAGCGACTCCAGCACACTAGGCTTGCCGCTGTTCTGACTGCCCACGACCGCCACCTGCGGCAGCTCGATCGTGGATTGACTTCCGAGTTGGGCGAAAATATCCTGTAGCTTATTGACTATGGGAATCACGGAGTGTCCTAGTGGCGCCGCCGGAGTAGTGTTACTCTCCGGTGTCGCGGCACCTAGCTCTTTCCGCCATGGTCAGAGTATTATCTGTTACAAAAATGAACGATATTAACAAAGAGTAGAAGAACAGAAACGGTTAGAGGGATCGAGGCCTGTGCGGACACAGTTTACAAATCTGACCAGGATTTGCACCCCCACCCCCCCCCCGCGCCCGCGTGGAGCGTGCTCGATACATCTAGCAATACAAGTTGAACACCAAGTGTGGCGTAGTAACTTATATACTAGTGGAACATTTCCCTTGCTAGTGTTGTGGTATGTTCTATAAGTCCCAACAACAAGCAATCCCATGGACACACAAGAGCTAAGCCCACTTCCTTCCAACTTGATCCAAAATGATCAAAGTTGATCCAACTCTTCCTTACTATAGTTCTCCTCTTCATTTTCCAACATTATCAAGTGAGTTGGATTGAGATCTAGTATTGGAAGGAGAGAGAGAGGTGGAAGAGAAACCCTTGGTGAGGTTTCGATGAATGGAGGTGGATGTGCGAGAAGGGAGATTTGAAAAGGAATGTGCGTGTTTGTAACTTGTTGGAGAGAGAAAGAGAAAGGAGATTACAACGAATTTCTGATGTACCTCCCAAGCAATCAGAGACAATTTTTCCAAGGGTTTTGTGTTTCTTCTTTAAAAAGAAAAT
>JAYMSL010001925.1:0-15554 GCA_036897195.1 Plantago coronopus
CATCAACAGATTTCCACACTTCCCCTCCTGTGCACATATACAGTCTCAACTTTTCAAGGTGGGGGAGTGACCCAATCCTTGTCCCTATATCATACCAATCAAATGATTTGGGGGAGTGACCCAATCCTTATTTAAATCTGCAACCTTGTAGAATCAGCTTCCTGAGAGATTGTGAAAATCCAAGTTTCTGGAAAGAGTTGAACAGCAACGTTGCATCACAAGTACAGAAGCCAAATTTCAACTGTTCAATCTAGCAATAAAGAAATCATGCCTACGCAACTGCATTACGGAAACAGTAAGCCAAAAAACAGGCCTCTGAAAATTGCGCAGCTAGCAAGAATACATTTTTGTGACTAATCATGCATAGACGAGCAGAGTAGTTGACGCTGATCTCACAGGACATTAGAGAAAATTGCTTCAGATTGATGTATACATAGCCTAGATGGACAGCAGAAATACAAGATTTCTAATTTCAAACTTAATCACTTGATGAACTTGGGGAAACTATGGAACAGATGGTGTACACAATAAAAAAATTAATCAGCCTCGTTTGAATGTACTGGAATATTTTAGAGCAGATACATTTAGCCTCCCTGAAAAGACGGTGCTACAAGGCCATTGGATGAATCACCACGGTGTGGATGCTTCAATTGATCGAAGAGTTTGTACAAAGATGAGATATTCAAGGAATCGGAAATGACTGCTATCTGCTACCGTCCTTGTACAACTAATGTTTCAATTTAATTTCCCAGACTTAACAGAGTTCCACAATCTACATCTACCCTCACTTGCTATCCTCCAATTTTGAGCTTTTCAAGATCCAGTCTTTGTCCCTATATCATCATCCATTCATCCCAACTGAAATTGCATTTCCATAGAGTCAACTTCTTGAGTGATAGCAAGAAGCCAAGTTTCTGGAAAGACCTGAACTTCACAATTGCATCAACACCCCAGGAAATGCATGACGGTCGGAAACGAAGTTCAAGACAGAGAACCAGAGACTCATTCATATACCACTTTACTCTTTAGAGCAGCAACTTGGAGATACAATGGTTCCAAAACAGTCCATTATACAACTACATGACTACATCGAACTTTGTAAGGCCAGCCTCAAAGATAGTTCAGAGATAGAGGCAACAGTGTAAATATGAGGCAAAAAAGAATACCCCATTTCAGTATGAATGTACAGCTGCGTTATGAAAACGAAACTTGGCCTCGTTCACTAACAATTCCGGAGCTGAAGTAATAACTAATAAGCAGTAGCAGCGTAGACCGTAGTAACTGGGAATTGGGAAATAAATTGCAATCAAAAGAACTCAAGTAAACCAAACCAAACCAAACCTTCTAATGTCGGAGCAGGAATCCCAGAGAATATTACCGGTGAGTACTGGACGCCTAATAATTATTAATTAACAAAAACTTAAAGAAAACATGGTTTTGCAGAACATTTTCTGTGTATTGATGAATGAAAATTGAGTGAAGATTACAAGTATGAACACTACTATTTATACTACTCTAAAGATGCTAAGACAAAGACTAAAAGTTAAAACTATGTACTAAACAATCCTAGGTAGTCTCTAGTGCAGATCTCTTAAGCTGGATCTTGGGATTAGTTGCTGAATGGTAGCTGTTCTGTTCAATTTGTCCAAGGTGCCGGAACCCTAGAAAGCTCTGTTCAGTCCCTTTCTTTGTTCCTGTGTGGTTGGTGCACTGCACCAGCATGTTTAAACCTTCCCGCCTGAGTGGCTTCAATCCTGTGTAGCTAGTTCGTCTGTTCCCACGAACTACCGACGCTCTTCCCTGAATCGTTCTACACAAAAGTCGCTCACGCGCTTTTGTTAATGTTATTACGTTTTTATTGTGTTCTAAACACTTAGCAGATTTTCTGCTTATTTCTTGTTCTTGCTGCTGTTCTTGCAGCTGCATTTGATCCTTGTTTCTGATATACTTTGGTTAATTATTTCTCATGTGCCGGATTTGGTTATAAGTTATAACCTTCCACACCTGCCTTGACAAATTGAATGTCTTAAGTAACTCTATAATGCATGCCTGGTTGAGGTCTAAGTCGGAACTCAGAAGTATGTTGGTTTGTAACGACATTCTAACATTGTATCATGTGATTGCACATTAACACTCGTTGTACTACTAGTGTTTTCGTATAAAATAAATTTAGCTTGCCATTTTTAAAAAATATGTTTAAGTTCTTTCACCATCAAATTAGACATGCACCAATCCAAGAATTAAACCTCGTGCAAACAATTCACGGCATAAACTCATTCAATTTGAGTGGATCGAACTGTAGAAAACTTCCCACAAAGCGATCAACATTATTGTAATAATTTATAGTATTAAACAAGTGGGTTATGAAAGTCCATAAAGTGGGGTTATTATTGACACTTTTTTGTCTATAGATAATTATAAATCCGATTCATTATCTATGTAATTAGCTAACATATGCTAAATTGTAATTAAAGTGCTAATCATCTGAATATTCTTTTGAGGAAATCAGTATGCAATTTAGAATTCTATGTACGTCCATTTTGTCATGTGCGAAAATGGGCTTTGCCCCGTGACGTTGTGTTTGACTTGCATATTTCTCCACCAACCCAATCATGCAATTTCTTTCTTTTCTTTTCTTTTTTTTAGAAAAATCATGCAATTTCGATCGGCTATTTTATATTTTAATAAGCCAAGTTGACATATAATAAGTCTTCAATTTTTAAGGAGAAGCATAATGTTTTTTAAACGACAAAATTTTATTAAACTCTAACAGAAAAACCTGTATAAAGATGACGGTACAAGAGATTTATACTCGAAACCCAACCTACAAATTAGAAAAGGAAACATGCCACATGTACAAGAATATGTAACCATTTATTAATACCCGCTTTGTCTCTCTCAAAAATGTGACACATTTGTAAGAATTCCAACAACCATCAACCCGTCCCACACCTTAGTACACCACACACAAGTGAAAACTCACGCTAACGAATACCATCCACGAAATTAGTGATCGATCGCCCTGCCATTCATTCATGTGGTATTTACTTTGCAACCACAAACGACTACGACATCTAAAACATTTTTATACTGTAACGACTAGTATACACATATACTTGTTTGTATCGACTCAAAAGAATATTTGTGCTATCATGATTATCTCCAAGACTCCAACACAAACAAGCAAACATCTATAGCGACGTAACACAAAAAACATTCTAAATGTTAAGGGCAGACGAATACGACATGACATGGAGTTATAATGTTGATGATATGCATATGAGAAAGTGGAGTTATAAAAGATGTGGTGTAGTACAAGTATGGAGCTTGGTGGAAGCTTGAGATCCATTGTTAGTGGTGTCTTCTCCTCTTATGAGTGTGGACCATTTGTTCCCGTCAACCTTAGACATATCTATCCCACCCATGAACTCCATCTCTGTGTGTGTTCTTGGCTGACACAAGCAATTTATTTCATTTGTTAGCTTTATTAGTTGACTATCTTTTGAATTATTTTCAAGTTTTATTTCAACTTTTGTAAGTTTCAATCTCAACTTACTTGTCCGTCCAGATGATAACGAAGCGCAGCTCATCATAGACGCTTGATCAGGGATTTGTTGTTTTCCATATGAATAGTTGATTCACCTGAGCCATATATATAATGTAATTTCGGATAAAAAGAGATTGAAAAGTAAAACCTATTAATAGTTGGTAAGACGATTCACGAGTCAGGTGTTCGAGATATCTTTGCCGTTTCACAAAAACATAAAAAAGTGAAACCTAATTTCGGTGTGAAACCTAATTTATGTCAGAGAGAGCTTGAAAAGTGAAACCTATAGTAAGAGTTTACGTGGTTGTTAAATACAGTTCGACTGTTCCACTAACTTCACATCCGATTTGATTGATTAGATGTTAGGACTTAGGAGCGTAATGAATCTGAGTTATATACCGTACTCCCAAGTACGAACATATCTTATATTTTATCTTATGTGTCTCATTTCACTAATTCAAAATCATAACTACCACTTAATTACCGTGTATTTACAACATTCCTTTCTTTACGAAATCGGATATATGGAACGAGTGATGGGGAGTAATCGAAAATCCATATTAAACGTATATAACCATCGTGTTAGATGAAGTAAGGTAGATAATCCATAATCTTTGATCAGCTAGCACAAATTTCATAAGTATTATAATCAATCGAAATATCAGTTTAAACTTATATGTTTGTTCGTATTATACGTTTTAAACAGCTGACGTTAACCCACTAGCAAAATTACAACTTTCGCCGCCCTCTCGTTGCTAGTACAAAGTTGTGATCCTACTTCTTCTCCATTGGTGCGTGCCGCCATTGATCACTTTGCAATGCAGGTAGCAAGATGTTTGGTTAAAACCCTAAAAGCCAGATTTTTGTCTCTATGGAATATCTGCTTGGTAGGCAGATTCTAGTCTAATCATGTAATTAATTGCATTGTAAAAAAGCAAATTAAGCACAGCCTCAAGTTATAAACAACATCTCCTTAATATCTATCCTGCCACCCTTAATTGCCCAAATTATACACCTAAACTAGTTCAATTTAATCAAATGGAGTTAAGGACCCCCCTAAAAAGGATCCATTATCTGACTCCGAAACACGTAGGATGCTAGCTGGTGAAGTGGAGCTGCACCCAATGAATACTCACCACATCGTTGGAAAACGTCGACGTGGCACTCTGATTTGGTACGCGTTAGGTCTGATATCTAATTTGTATTAAATGACCAATACTATCCCTCACTCGTGGAACCGTTTCAACCTTGTTAAATGATCGATATCTAATTTAAATTAAATGAAGAACACTGTTCCCACTCGTGGAAGCGTTTTCAACCTTGTTAGACGAACGATTAGGTCGGAAGAGGATTGGTTTGGATCTGATGGATCATGGCCAGAGAATGAATGTGTTGTAGCTGGTAGTTGTCGTGTTCTTGATTCTTCAGTATGTATGTTCACCGACCATCATGATTAGTTCAAGAGACCAATTTGACAAGACCATGAGCATTATCAGGTCTTTTTCCATAAATCCATTTGTTCTTCTTGAACTAAAACATTCTCGGAATTTGTGGTTGTTTGGAATTTGGATATGAACATGACAACAAGAGTTATATATGATTGTATCTATCTCAATAAATACAATCAACACAAACCCGCGCATGGATATTCTTATTCTTCTTTTCCGAAGCGACAAAAAAAGATCAATGACAACTATTCATTTATTTTGAAGTGACTCGAACTGTCGACATGTTAGTTGAAGAGTAACCGTATTACCAACCAAGCTGTATATATAGGAATGGCGTGCAGTTTTGATTGTTTTTAATTATGAGTACAGGAGACAATTTCAATTCCCAACATTCTCAAATTCAGGACATAAGAATGTGACCATGAAATAACATGGGCAGGAACATGGGCTGAGGTGGGCCGGCGGGTTGACCCGTGACCCTATACCTCAAAGAGTAGTCTAATCTAAATCCTTGAATCTACAGTCTTTTTTGTTTAAAAATTTTAACATCTTGTCACTCTTGATTTTCTGAATTAGCCTTTCATCGCATTCGAATTAATATGAACCTAGCAAGATCGAGGGTGCTACGTTGTTACGTATTCTTAATTCTTAAGGATCGGAGATCGAAAGTTCGGATTTTGAATGACAATTTAAGAGTTCCAACACTTAAAAAATGGAGCAAGATTCTTAGCCAAAATAGCATGGATTTAGCCTAGTGGAAGGACCATGCAGAGAAACTTCACCCAAAGTGGTAACAGGGGAAAAGTGATTAATAACTTCTTAATTTGGATAAATCATCATTTGACACAACTAATTTGTGTATTATTTTTCTAATTATCTTGACCCCACTATCCACTCAACTCATACACTGATCCCCCAATCCACTACTATATAAACCATCACCCAATACTGAAAGAACACACCCCAAATCCCTCAATCTCAGGCCAATCCCTCATCTTCACATATTCCCTATTTGATCAATCAAAAGTTCAAAACCTATTCAATCATATAAGTATTGCCAAGTTGATGCTAATAACACCGAATCTCTAGCTTATCCTGCTCTAATCCTAACACCTCTCCATACTGTTGAAGTGCACCAGACGTTACATCACGTTCACTAGCTCAAAATGGGCAACACAGACCAAATGTACCTCCCCTCGAACAGTTTCAACCCGGGCGCCACTAATCATCGTGTGGCAATTCCACCACCACAACCTTTCATAAAGTCTCTCAAGAACACTCTGAAGGAGACGTTCTTTCCCGACGACCCTCTCAGGCAGTTCAAGAACCAGCCTGCGAAGAGGAAGTTTGCACTAGGCTTGCAGTATATCTTCCCTATCTTCGAGTGGGGCCCACGTTACACGTTGGAGTTCCTTAAAGCTGACCTCATTGCTGGGATTACTATAGCTAGTCTTGCCATACCGCAGGGGATTAGTTATGCCAAGCTTGCTAACTTGCCACCAATTCTTGGCCTTTGTAAGTACACTATACAAAAACCGTAATAACAAAACTTAATTTTTGCGAATTTCTCACTTTCTATTTTTGTTTGAAGATTCGAGCTTCATACCTCCATTGATATATGCTGTAATGGGGAGTTCAAGAGATTTAGCCGTTGGAACGGTGGCAGTTGGTTCGTTGCTTACGGGTACCATGATAAGCACGGTTGTGAGTCCAAAGGATAATCCTCAACTCTACCTCCATCTTGCCTTCACTGCCACTTTCTTCGCTGGGGTTTTCGAAGCTTCCTTGGGCATTTTCAGGTTCGTATTTAGCGCGAACTTAAGCTAGTTCTTCCTAAGTCGTCATCGAACTTACCATCATGCAAAATTCAACCACTTCAAAAATAAAGCCAAAGTTTAAATAGTATTTCATACAAACGTGTAATTATATAACAAATAAATAAATAAACTTCCAACATCATGCAAATTTGATTAATTAATTAGATAAAGTGAATCAATTTAAGACTCCATTGACTAATTACTAATTAGTGGTTAATTAATTGTTGCAGGCTAGGGTTCATCGTTGATTTCCTATCCCATGCGACCATAGTAGGGTTCATGGGCGGAGCAGCTACGGTTGTGTGCTTGCAGCAGCTCAAGGGCATTTTCGGACTGAACCATTTTACCCAGCATACCGACATCATGTCCGTCATGCGTTCTGTTTTCACCCAAACTCACGAGGTATTGTTTCTCTAGTTACTTTTACGATACATCATCAATTACATTTAACTCGTCATTCTCTTTAAACAAAAAAGTTTTAAAAACGAGTCGATTAATTAAGACTATTCCTTTTAAGGTTCTATTTTGGCAGGTATAGTTTTATTTGATTCAGATTGAAAGTAAGACTTACCAAACTGCCTTATCAAGACCTTAAGATTATTTAAGCCTAATTATTAATTCATTTAATTATGTCATTTTTGTAATTAGGCATCTTTAGTCCTTACCCACTGTTACATCCATACTATAGTATATAATTAATAATATTTCTAAAATAAATGACAATGGTTTTTGCTAATAAAGGGTCCCAATTAATATTATATACAACTACAAGGACTAAAAGTCTAAAGATTACGAAATTGGGAAAGACAAAATTTTCCTACTAATGTTGATTATTCTCTGCTTAATCTTATGCTAATTTGCTTAATTATTGTTCTCTGCTTAATCTTATGCCAATTTGCTTAATTGTTTTCGCAGTGGAGATGGGAAAGTGCGGTGCTAGGTTGCGTTTTCCTCTTCTACCTCCTCCTCTCCAGATTCTTCGTAAGTTACAAAAACGTGTTTTACTGTAATACTCCATCTGTACCAATCTCATATTATTACTATTTTCTTTTCGCCTCAAGTTGAAAATCATGTCATTATTCGATTACTTCCATAAACTAAACTTTCGAAAAGTGTTAGTACTATAATAATGGTGTGTTGAAAATAAGAAAATCTAAGAACCAATGAGATGTTTTTATGCAAATGTCGTCACTTGTCTACTTTCTACATAAAGTGAGAATAAAAGCGTGTTTGATTGTTTGAATCTGTTCAAACAAAAAGTATACTTAAAAAAAATTAACTTTAGAAGCTTCAATTGATCCTTTTCAAATCTAACCTACCATTTGCCCTGATTTTCTACTCTGAACTTTAGAAGATTCTGTCTCAAAAAATCAGACCTGATTCTTACTCCACTCTCTTCATTAATGCAAAGATCTTGATAAATTCGCGTTTTTTTAAATTTTTAAATACTCATAATGTCGTACAATACTGTTTAAGTTCAAATTCGCCTAAACGTTCATGACTGTGTCGTGTTAGACTAAGTTTTATGCAATAAGTTAAATTAGAAAAAAGCGCATGTTACTTGTATTGATTAATAACTTTTAGAAGATGTTAATGAATCGAATTGGTTGCGTGTAGAGTAAGAAGAAGCCGACATTGTTCTGGATTTCCGCGATGGCTCCATTGACATCAGTGATCCTGGGTAGCCTGTTGGTGTACCTTACGCATGCTGAGAAACATGGCATCCAAGTGGTTAGTACACTCCCCTTGCCTGGTCCCTTTGCTTCTATCATTTGCCTTCTTTTGTATCTTTCTGCTTGTTTTAGGAATCACAACTTGCCTTATTTATAATACTCGTGTTGCCGTGTTGGCTACCCGTGCGTCTCAGATCAAATGTCGAACATATTTCATTTATATACGTCTCAGTACAAATGTATCGTCGATTGACAAAACTTACAGACATGTATGGTCAGTGTTGGGAGGTACTAGAATGGTTTTTTAATGAATGTGAAAAACAACTTGCAGATAGGACATTTGGAAAAGGGCATAAATCCAATTTCAGTTTTGGACATCACCTTTGATTCTAGGTACCTGGCCACAACCCTCAAGACTGGCATTGTCACGGGCATCATTGCCTTAGCTGTAAGTATACTACACCGCCCTCAATTATAGTTATCACTAATCGTATAACGACCTGACCACTAATCATGATGTCATTATGACGACAGGAAGGTATAGCAGTAGGGAGAAGCTTTGCCATGTTCAAGAATTACCACATTGATGGTAACAAAGAAATGATTGCGTTCGGGATGATGAACATTGCTGGCTCTTGCACCTCTTGTTACCTCACAGCTGGTAAATCTTCCGAAATATTATCAAAAATATCATTTTCGCCACCCCAGCCTTGTATACCGGGCTCCGCCACTGGTTGAAAGATCCTGGGGCTTAGATTGATGACAGAGGAGTTACTGGATCAGCCCATTGACATGTACAATTGATTTTAATTTTCAGGCCCATTTTCGCGGTCGGCTGTGAACTTCAATGCAGGATGCAAAACAGCAGTATCAAACATAGTGATGGCTTTTGCTGTGATGATAACACTGTTGTTTCTAACCCCATTGTTTTATTACACGCCACTCGTGGTCTTGTCCGCGATTATATTAGCTGCCATGCTCGGCCTTATAGATTACGAGGCAGCAATCCATCTGTGGCACGTTGACAAGTTCGACTTTGTAGTGTGTATGAGCGCGTATATTGGTGTGGTCTTTGTTGATATTGAGACTGGCCTGATCCTGGCAGTAAGTACAAAGAAATTCATCTTTTGTCCTGCAAGAAAGTGAAGAGAACATGTTAATTAACCATTTTGAACACATAATGCAGATTGGGCTATCAATCATGAGGGTACTACTATTTGTTGCTAGGCCGAAAACTGCTGTGCTGGGTAACATACCAGACACAAAGGTCTACAGAAGCGTTGAGCAGTATACAGATACAAACAATGTTCCTGGAGTTCTGATTCTTGAGATTGATGCTCCGATTTACTTTGCTAATTCGTGCTACTTGAGAGAAAGGTATGTTCGAAATTCGCAAGATAAATCGGTTATGATCATTACAAATCGAGAAATCATGCTTTATTGTTTACACATGATTTCAGGATTTCAAGATGGATTGATGATGAGGAAGATAGGTTGAAATCAGCAGGAGAAACCGGTCTACAATACGTGATACTAGACATGAGTGGTGTGTAGTGCGCTCTATTATATATCGTACATTAGTTATATCCATAAGGTCGAATAGGCGAAAACAAATTCTAACATGTTAAAAATCTTCTGCAGCTGTTGGAAACATCGACACCAGCGGTATCAGCATGCTTGATGAGGTTAAGAAGGTCATTGACAGAAGAGGGCTCAAGGTCAGTTCTATATAATTTCTTTATCCATTACTACAATTATCAAGTTTCGAAAATTAAGATGAGTGATATGAGTATTGATTGGAATTTACCTGATGATGAGCAGCTAGTACTAGCAAATCCAGGTGCTGAGGTGATGAAGAAGATGAACAAGTCAAAGCTTCTGGAAACAATAGGACAAGAATGGATATTCTTGACAGTAGGAGAGGCCGTTGGAGCATGCCAGTACATGCTTCACACCTGCGACCCTAAGGCAGCTGCATACAGCAACAATGTTTGAGCTTCAATGGCACACATTTTCCCGTTCGAGTAGTAGTAGCTAGATTGCATCGGAAAAGATAGAAGGTGGTCCTTTTCCGTATAAATAATGTACGAATGTAGTTCTATCAAATACATGTATAGCACCATGTAGTCTGAAATTTTTAATGAAGAGCATGGTCTAACCGTTCTATAGGTGTTGAAGCTTATAAAAGTTATCATGCAATTTCATAGGTCTACTTCTCAAAATTACTTACAGCACATAGTCGAAATGCAGAGCTTATTAAGTTAATGCATACGTAGGCCAATTTATACATAGAAGCTGACTAGCAATTTCAGAACACATAGTTGTGCTTCACACAAGGCTGATTACGATGTACAAAACATGTATTTTCAGTTCCAGGATCATAAAATGGAATTGTCATTCTTAACATTAAACTATTTCTATTCATAAATCGAGCAAGAGGCCATGAAGGAATAGCTTACTCTGTAATCTGAAACTCTCACTTACAAGTGCGTATAATCATGCATTCACCTCTATTCATAGTTTTCCAAGAGAAATTGGTACTCGGCTGACTTGAAATATCATGATTCATGAACAAGAAAGAACATTATCAAATATCATGCAGCACTTTGTCCAGCACTGAATTCTAACTTTCAGCAATTTCAAAACTGACAATCAACCTGATGTCCAATATTACTGTTAATCGAACCCTTGCCTCCTAATGCGATACTTTGTTCTGGAAAATCACCACTCAAGTTACCAACCTAAAGGTAGTGACAGTTGTGAAGAACATTTACGATTAAATGGTCGATATTGGTGCATATGCACATCAAGTAGGTTATGGTCATTGCAGTGAAAGCAAATTACAGCAATTGATTTTATATAGTTACAAGTTATCACAAAATCATTAGTTTCCAAGAAAAAATAGTAACTGAAGATTCATGGAAATCAATTACTCCAGGAATTATGCAGCTCATAATTGTTGAGATTTGAGAATACCAATTGTAGTAACAGATTATCTACAATTAATTCTAGATTATATTTTTCTTATTGTTAGCCATAACTGCAAAAAATGAAGGTTATTTATACCTCAAGAAAGACTGGGAAGGGGAACCAGTACAACAAATCACTTGTGAATTCCCAGGCTAAGCATTCAAACAGCTACTCTTGTGTCACAATGGCTAGACTCCAGCTTTCGCACCTATTCGTACTTGCAGTGCTTCTGTCAGGTAAACAGATAAAACATTTCCTCTCATTACTAAGCATAGATTATAGAATAAACGTTTATCGTGAAGACGATAACACAGTTGCATTTTCTCATCATCAATTTTATGCAAGTCAAATAAATCATTTGTATTTGGTTGGACACAGTTATGGTGATCATGGCTCATGCGGATGCTCCCAGTCCCAAGTGCCATGAATTACATCCCGAAATCAACTGTAACAGTTCGGGCCAGGCGTGCTACGATTTTTGCAAAAAGAAGTATGGGTTTACTGGAGTATGTATCATACCTACAGGGCTTCAGACTTATATCTGTGATTGCGAACTTTGTCCTCCTCCGAAACGCCCAACTGCCTGAGCAAGTGAATGATATATTCTCGTGTAATGACAATTGATTTCCACAGTCGTAAGTGACAAAGCTATATATCAATGAAATTTTAGCAGAAGGAATCTAGTTTTGCGTATATCAGAGTTCTTATAATTTTACATTTATGCATACGATTCACATATCTGCATCAGTACGCGACCTATTCCATATAACTGGAGACAAATGAAATAAATACACAATACAGTGAAATGTATACCAATTGGAGAAATTCATGTCAACAAGCCAAAGCCAAACAAACACATATATCCACTAAACAGACTTTATACCAAGTAGTCAAGATTAACTGCATTAGACATTTAGGATCGACCAAATGGAACCGCGAACAGAAGAAGAACTGGGGGTTACCAGTTCTAGAAGCCGAACCGAATTTGTGGTTCCGGTTCGACATGAATTAGAACAGGAGATTTGAACTGCCCCTTTCATGGTTCTAAAGGTTTGAACGCCTCCCGGTTAATTTTCTCCACACAGAACTCTCTCATTATCTTTCTTACTCTCTAACCTTCCTTCGAAGTTCCACTTGCATTGAAATCTCCAGCATTTAGCAATATTCTTCTATTGAAAAAAATGCTAATATTCTACTATTCTGTTATACTTGTTTACCTTTTCCTAGAATAGGTCTACTGAAGAAACATTTCCACAATTTGTGGATTACAAATTAACTATGTTATCATTTATCATTATTTCCCTTATATAAGGCTGGCAATCTGTATAGAGGATGGCCCAAAATAAGATACTCAGTCAACCACTTTAGAGAAGCATTTTCACAATTTGATAAATTACATAGTTATACTATGTTATATTTCATTTATGGTTATATACCTCTATAAAAGGCTAGCAATCTGCGAAATTTATGCAAGTTATTTAAGATTTACCTTATAAATAGGCTGGCAAGTAAGACTACAATCATTCATCACTTGTGAATTTCTAGACTAAGAACACTCTTCATCCTACAGCTACTCTTGTATCACAATGGCTAGACTCCAGATTTTGCACCTATTGGTACTTGCAGCGATTCTATCAGGTAAAGATAAAACTTTTCCTTTCATTACTAAACATTGATTAAAGATAAATGTTTTGCGAACATAAATGATTTGCATTTCCATATGCAGTGGGGATGCTAGCCCCTATAGCTAATGGGGAATGCTATGAGATACATCACGAAATCCTTTGCATCGACGGGAACCCTGATAAGTGTTCTGCTTTCTGCAAGCAGAAATTTGGTCCCGCCACCACTGTACAATGCATAGAAGCAATTGGAGAGGAAGGTCCTTTCTGCGTTTGTAATGACTGTCCTCATCCCCCAAGAGGATTTTAATGTATTATGTTTCTATTATGTAGCTCAAGGATAGCAAGGCTTTCCTTTATCTATGCATCAATATAAGTGTCTCATTTTTCACTTGATTTTTCGTCCAAGTTATTGACCATACAGAACATAATAATTTCCGTAGTAACAACGACAAAATAACATGGATTGGCAAAACAGTATCCTATGTATTAGCAAAAGAAGGACAAAAAGAAAGGTTTCAAGTTAACAAAATCAAAATACTGGAGAATTTTCCAGGACACTGAGGGCAATAGCTAAAGACATCAGTTAGCCATATAATGAGATCTTGTCTTGTATAAACCTATATACACTTAAGGCAATCAGCAAGCCATCCACCAGATCAAGAATGACTTTTCACACACTACAATCTAAATTTTTCATAATAGAATATTAACTCTATTTTCATTTGCCATGAGAAACTGATTCTCTGCTTGAGATTCATGAAGAATGAAGAAATAGAAATAAACTTCATATCCAAAACGATATGTTGGCCTCAAACCTTTTCAAGAAGTTGCAATTATTCTGCAAAACTATGAAATATATAGTTTACCACCTTACCTTTATATTAATAATAATTTGCACTTTACCCCAATTCTTATCACCTCTGAGACTGACTCCAGCTATTGTCTGATAGGAGGTCTGATAGCCCATCAGAGAACAGCCACCAGAGGAGACCTAGTCCAACCGCGTCTTCTGGACCAAAAAGGCGCGTCTGGACCGTCTGTTTGGAAAGAAAAAAAATCCCTTTTCTTAATTCCATTAATTTGATGTGTAAAGTGCATGTTAGTAATATAGTTTGGTGGTAGAACTACTAGATATGTAATAACTCTATAGTGCAAGTTATACAAAAAGGTTTGGTGATAAACTAGATAGTCTATAAGATTGGTTGTTAAAGTGTAACTTTTGAAAATGTGTGGGGGTATACTCTTTTCCTTATATGTATATACTGAATATATGACTTAGGGTAAACACAAATGCATATTTTTGGACAGGATATCTACCTGATGAAAAGAGTGGAAATAAAAAGCACAACCGCTCTTCTCACCTGTGAATTTCAAGACTAAGAACACTCTGCATTCTACCAGGAACACTTGTGTCACAATGGCTAGACTCTGCTTGGCACTTGCAACGATTTTATCAGGTGAAAACCAATCTTTTCCTCCCATTACTAAACAGTTCTTAAACATAAATGTTTATAGAGGATAACACAATTCCATTTTCTCATCATTAAATTTTCTGTCAGATAAATAATTTATATATGGTTGGATGCAGTTATGATTATGGCTCGAGCGGAAAAGCCAGAGTGCCATTTAGTACATCCTGAAGTCGACTGTACCCATGGGGACCAGTACTGCTACTATTTCTGCAAAATGAATGGTGCAATTTCTGGAAAATGTGTCATGCCCACAGGAATTCAGTTTGCTATATGTGATTGCGGACATTGTCCTGATCCGAAAGCTAATACATGGTACTTGAGAGCAAGGTATGTGCAAAATTGCCAGATAAATCTGTTAAAATCATTATAACATCGATTGGATTCCAGGATTTCAAGATGGATTGATGGCGAGGAAGATAGGCTGAAATCAGCAGGAGAAAACGGTCTACAGTATGTTATACTAGACATGTGCGGTGTGTAGTGCACTCCAAATATCTTACATGAGTTATATCCATAAGACCGAGTAGGCGAAAACAAATTAACATATTTTAACTCTTCTGCCGCTGTTGGAAACATTGACACTGGCAGTATCAGCATGCTTGGTGTGGTTTAAATTGACAGATGACAGATGACAGATTAGGGCCAGATCAAGGTTTGTTCCATTTAATTTCTTTCTCCATTACTATGCTATGAAACTTTTGAAAACCGACGCGTGACATGAGTATTGATTGGGATTTACCTGATCATGAGCCAGTACAAGCAAATCCAGGTGATGAGGTGATGAACAAGATGAGCAAGTCGACGATTCTGGAAACAATAGGACAAGAACAGATCTTTCTTGACAGTAGGAGAGGCTGTTGGAGCATCCTAGTATAAGCATTCACCTATATTCATAGATTTCCAAGAGAAAACTGGTATTAGGCTGACTTGAAATATTACAAGAAAGAACATTATGTAATAAAATGATGTACTTTGTCCAACACTGAATTCTTTTAGCAATTT